>JAOWBN010214390.1:0-13676 GCA_028565015.1 Pinguicula moranensis
AAGTACTTAAAAGATAATTATTTAAAATTCTATTTTAATTTTATATTATCAAAATTAACAGTAGATTACCAAAATAACCGTGTCGGGCCTATGCCGGGTCCGTGCTGGGTCTGGGTCCGTGCCGGGTCTGGGTCACGGGCCTGGGCCTGGGTAATATTGGCACGAAATTTATTTTAATGTTTGAGAAAATCACAAATATGCCATTCTAATTTTTAAGAAGGAAAAAAAGTATGTATTTAGGTGCTTATTTTTTAGAAGGTTTACCTTCTTAAAATAAGAACAAGTAGTAGAAGGTTGGATGAGCAAAACACTGATTTTCTGAAAAAAGGTGCTTATAAGCCAATTATAATTTTAAGAAGCCTGCGCAAAATAGGCCCTTAGTCCAGTAACTGGATACTCCTATGAATCCTTCCCATGATAAGAAAGTGTTCCTACAGAAGGGTGTTTTATCCCATGTGCATAGGAGACCACCAGACTGACCAAGAGAACCTTTAAAATACTAGTCATAGTTTTGATCATACCATAGGTAAGACACCAGCAGGTTATGTATAAAATCTAACTTAGTTTCTTGAATACTGAGGAAGGATGGTTTCTATTGCAATAAAAATTCTTTAAGCCTTCTTCTTCTTCCTAGGGCTCCAAGGCCTGTAACATTATAGGTGATGAGCTTCATTTAGAAGGGGGAACCTCTCTGTGATCAACTCCAATAGAGAGGTGCTCAGGTTGACTGCTGCTTGTGCTCGTAGATAGCAGTACTTTCCTAATCTCCTGAGTATCCATAGGAAATTGTAGTCCTAACTCTTTACCAAAGGTCAGTATATGATCAGCTTCCATTGAGAGTTGGGAGGGCCTTTCTATTATGGATTGAGGTGGGGAGGAGGGACTGTTACTGGTTGACACAGGGGATGGTGGTGGACAAGTATGATGAATAGTTAACTGTTCTAGCCAGTTTTCCAGAACCTTAAGGTTTCTGTCCCTGTCCAAATCAATTTTCTTTCTAGTTTGGTTCCTTGTTTTAGGGCCATTTCCTTTAGTTTTTGTGGTCAATAATCTCTTAGGAGTGGAGTGAACTAAGAGTGGTTTATGACCAGGAAGAGGTGGGAAGTCCTGCTATGAAGGGGAAGGAGGTGGGATTGGATCATAAGAGAGTATCTGAAGTTGTTCAACTGGGATGGAAATGGGAGGATGGTTTTCCTCCAAGGCAGGTTCTTTGGAGTCAGGGTGCACTGGGGACTGTTGTTGGAATTGAGAGAAGTCTGGCTTTTCAGGTGAGCTAATATGTTGGACTGACGTATAGGAGGGGGGCTTACCTAGGGGTAAGAAGAGGGGTTTAGATAGCTATTTTAGTGATGAGTGAGGCCTAAGGGTGTGAAGCCACTACAATAGCTTTCTGGGAGTCGCTTTATTCAGTGAAATAGGAGGGTCATGGGGGGTCAAGATGGCTTCATCAATCTCAGTAAGGGGAGCATCAATAGGGCTGGAGTGCTCATAACATCTTGAAGGATTTACTGATATTTGTGGAGTGGAGATGCCAGAGGTCGAATACACAGTTCATTTGAAGACGAGTCACTATAAATATCCCCCAAATCATCCTCATACCTTAAGGGTAGATGTGACTGGGGTGGGGGTCAACTATTTCCATAATTTTAAGGGAGATCATGGGGCCATCAACATAGACTGGAAGGGAGTAAGGTAGAGGGAGATTGAGGTCAATCTGAACCAATAGTATAACTGTTTCCAAATAAGGTTTATGAATTGAGCAGTCATCCACCTTAATCATGTGGCCAATTCTATTTAAAATTGCATGAAGGTTCTCAACAGTTCATAGTGGGAGGGGTAAGCCAAATATCCACAACCAACATAATCTTGTAAAGGGGGCAACCATTTTACCTTGAGCAGGACTATTGGTATTAGAACACCAAGGGAAAATAGCCAAAAGCCAAATCATGAACTAGTTTTTGTCATGCTGCATCAATGTCTCCAAGTCCTTAGGAACTTGATCTCAGATCAGTAACTGACAATTGCCAAGAGGGGTCAACATTATAGACAAATAACCTGCTTTCCTCAAGTCCAACTGGAGGGTACACAACTCATCCAGTTCTTTGAGTGTTCCCACAATACTCCTGTTAAGACGAGGGCATACATCCTCCGTGGAGGAGAGTTTGAGGACGGATACCTCATTCCTACTAGTTGAAGCTCCCAGATCAAGCACTTTGCCAATGCTAGTAGCAGGGATAGGGTGAAGTTTGGACGAGGCGACCACTGGCTGCTTAGCTATCAGAGGATCTGGCCGGAATGGCACAAGGGTAGGAATAGGTACCATAGGAGCCACTTTCACTCGCAAGTTTCTGGAATATCTAGCTACATTGGCTTATAGCCAGTAGGATCCAATCCAAATATTGTTCATTTGGAATGATCGAAGGTCCACATCATAAATATCCCCTTCAAATTGAATGAATCCAAATTGTAGACCGAATCTATCTAATTTTCGAGCTATGAACACCTTCTTGATAGGTCCTTGTTTGTTCAATATCCTGGTTAGCTGTTCCTTGGAGCAGTCAGAGGGGAAGTTATCTATGAAGAAAGTGAGGTCTTCCCCTTGATGTTGAACAAATTCTGGAGACTAAGAGGGCATTCGAGGTCCTAGTCTCTCATGAACAGGGCAACGAGTTACCATAGCTACATTGGAGAGGCCCAGTTGAGTACGTGCAATTTTGGTTGACATATGAGACTTTATAGCTCTGATGGCTACTTGGCAAATGCGTTTGAGTTGGTGAGAAGGAGTAATCCATGGATACATGGTTCGTATGCAGCTAAATATGAAACAACAATAGTGTGAACAGTAAGGTTAAGAGGAGTTGAGATGGTTGATTTAGTTTAGGAGGTTCCCCGAGCGCGTAAAGCATCCTCGGGGAGTGGAAGAGGTAGCGGAGGTGTTTCTCAACAACGGGTGGGTGGAGGAGTGATCAAAAAAGCGGATCGGACGCTGGAAGTGCAGGCCATCACAATTCCAGAAGATGGGGGAAGGTGCACGGAGAGAATTTTCAAAAATTCATTAGTCACTAGAAAATATGAGAATAGTTGAGTTGAGTGTCAGTGGTGGAGAATACTTAAGTACCAAATTTCAAGATTTTTTTAAGAGATCAGGGTATCATCGCACAAAGGACTCCTCTATGCACTAAAAAATTAAAATGGTGTGTCAGAGACGAGAAATCGTACCTTCTTAGATATGGTGTGATCGATGATGAATCGTGCAAGTATTCCAAAATCATTTTGAGGTTTTATCTTAGATACTTCATCGCTAGTACTTAACTGTGTTCCATAAAAATCAGTTGATACCACTCCACACGAGATATGGATGAGTAAGAAACCAAATCTAAATTACTTGAGAGTTTGGGGATGTCCTGCTTATGTGAAGCAGATAGAATCGGACAAGCTTGAAGCAAAATCAGATAAGTATTTGTTTGTATGATATCCTAAAGAATATTTTGGATATTACTTCTACAATCCCGTGAGCAAAATGTGTTTGTCTCAAGACATGCTACATTTCTAGAAAAATAATTTATTCTAAAAGACGTAAGTGGGAGCAAAGTGAAACTTGAAGAAATTCAAGATCCACAACCGAGAAATGATCAACAGATGGAACAAAAGTAGTTGTCTCATAGAGATGAAATAATAGAATAACATCAAACATAAGAACTACGTTGGTTCCGTACAGAACTTCGAGCCCCTATTCGTTACGGATTTAACCTAAATGATCAAAACAATGTGTTTGCCATAACTTATGATGAACCTACTTACTTGAAGAAGTCTTGTCTAGTGTAGACAAAGACAAATGGCTGGAAGCCATGAACTTCGAAATGGATTCCATGTATCAAAACAAGGTATTGACCTTGGTTGATTCGCCTGAAGGAATCGTTCCTATAAGGTGCAAATGGGTTTTTAAAAATAAAACCGACATGAATGGAAATGTGCTTACCTATAAAGCTAGACCAGTAGCGAAAGTATATCGTCAAAAGCAAGAAATTGACTATGCCAAAACCTTCTCTCCAGTTGTCATGCTTAAATCCATTAGAATATTGCTTGTTATTGCAACACACTATGATTATGAAATATGGCAAATGGATGTCAAAACGGCATTCCTTAACGAGAATTTATTAGAAGAGGTGTATATGATACAGCCTCAAGGTTTTGAATCTGATGATGTCAATAGAGTGTGCAAGCTTAAGAGATCCATTTATGGACTCAAGTAAGCATCTCAGAGTTAGAACATCAGATTTGATGAAGCGATCAAAGAGTTTGATTTCATCAAAAATCTTGATGAACCTTGTGTATACAAAAAGGTTGACAAAGACGCAATAGTTTTTCTAGTGTTATATGTAGATGACATATTGCTAATAGGAAATGACATTCCAATGCTTTAATATGTGAAGATCTGGACATCCAAGAAATTCTCCATGAAAGACTTAGAGAAACAACCTATATACTGGGCATTAGAATCTATAGAGATAGATGTAGGCGGCTTCATGGTCTAACTCAAACAACGTACATGGACAAAGTGCTAAAACGGTTTAACATGGATCAGTCGAAGAAATAATTTCTTCCGATGGGGCATGATATACATCTTTCAAATAAGATGTCACCAAATACTGATCAGGATAAGATCCTTATGCAGAAGATACCGTATGCTTTGGCTATCGGATCTATCATGTATGCCATGTTATGTACGAGACCAAATGCCTTTTATGATCTAAGTGTTACGAGCAGGTTTCAATCCAATCCTGGTGAGGAATATTGGATCCCCGTGAAGAATATTTTAAAATACCTTAGAAGGTCTAAGGACTTGTTCTTAGTATACGGTGGTTCTGATTTGAAAATAAAAGGATACACGGATGCTAGTTTTCAGACTGATGTAGATGATTTCAAGTCTCAGTATGGACACATATTTATCCTAAATGGAGGTGCAGTAGTTTGGAAGAGTTCCAAACAATATACAATTGTGGACTCTACAACAGACGCTGAATGCATTGCTGGTTCAGAAGATACAAAGGAAGTCGCTTTGATCAAGAAGTTCATCGAAGAACTTGGAGTGGTTCCTTCCGCTACAGCACCGATCACTATCTTTTGTGATAGTAACGATGCAGTGGCCTAAGATAATGAACCGAGGTCTCATCAAAGGTCCAAACATCTAATGAAAAAGTTTCACTTGATTAGAGAAATCATAGAGAGGAACGATGTGAAGGTAGATTATATCCCTTCGGAGGCCAATGTGGCTGATCTCTTAACTAAGGCCTTAGCCCATACTAGACATGAACATGTACAATCACTTGGTATAAAAAGAATGGGTGATTGGCGTTAGAGCTAGTGGGAGTTTGTTAGTGTTATGCCCTAAGGCCAATCACCTTAAGGCTATGTATTAACACTTTAATGTTGTATATGTGATTGTAGCAACCTTCACTACTTGTTTATATATATTCTTTATTTATAGTCTGAAAAATAGTAAAGCCTAGCATTGATACTTAGAGTGTATCACAAAGAATTGTAATGATGGGACCACGTTAATTAAAGTTATCAATATTAAATGTATTTAACATATTATTAGTGAGACCAGACATCACTAATATGGACACAGTCAATTCCTTTAGAAGAAAATAGTTGATCTAATCAACTATAGTATAGTGACACTTAAGATAGAAACATGGATGCTTGTAGTAAACAGGTACATCGGATTGACCCATATAGAGATCACCGCATTGTCAATAGATGATAATCTAAGAATATTAGGTGTAAGTGATCCTTTGACTTGAGTTCATCTCATAGAAATCTTGAATATGGAGGGGAATCTTTGATTCTATCTGGAGTTACAGCGTACATGGGTAACAATGGGTAGTCTTTGGAGTGATTTGAAGTACGAAAAGGTTGTGAGTGATCAACAAAGAATTCATCGCTCCAAAATTGTTATTAGAAGATATTCCTATGACCACTTGCAAGAAGTCATGGAAGCATTTACAAAACACAAGTTTAATTAAAATAGTTCTAATTAGAAGTTAATGATCATGATTTTCGGTCCAAGAAATCTTATGTATTATCCTCAATGAAAGTGGTGGTGTGGACTACTTTAGCGGGTGGACACTTGAACACCTCAAGGAAGGAGGCTACTCTCAATAATACAAGTTCTTCAAGAGATATAAAATTCCTCATCCCCTTAAATTAAGTTGTCTAAATTAGCAAATATCAATGGCTAAAACATCTCTGAAAATTTTGTTATGCATGCTTAACACACACTTATGTTTACGCTTCCGCATGTGTTTCGCATTATGACAAGTAATATAGCTTTCGGATATCTTACAGGTAGTTGTATTGTCTGCAGACCCTGTGCAAATAGCTTATCAAAAATTGGAATTTTTTCGTGGATTAGACGCCAAATGAAAGCTTGAATGTTCTTTGGAGAGCCAAAACCCCAGTTGTTGGCTAATACTTCATTACCCTGCAAAATAGTATCTCTAAAGTGTGTTAGTACAGTGTAGGTGGTACTTTCCGTGTAGACGTGGCTTTCTTTATTTGACTGCCACCTCTATGTATCATTCTCTTTTTGTCGAATTATGACACCTGCAATAACAGATTCTAGAATTGCGATTATCAATAATATATAAACAAATAAAGGACAACTCCAATGACATAATCAAACAAGTTGCTCTCTCTCCGAACATACTTTTGCTGTCATTGTGCATGTTTTGTTTATTGTGGCCGAGAACAACCTTGGTAAGATGTTTTCTAGGCACCCTAGTGCCTTCTACATAGTTATCTAAAATAGCGTATCCTCCCCATTACCGATGTGATGCTGCATAATATTGTTGAACCAAACCACCGAGCACACAAACTTGCATAAATCCTTCCACCATCTGGATTCACACCCGGCAGAAGTGATGGCAGTATAATCAATGTGATGTCCTACTGGGTGCACATAATTAGACTGAATGGTCTTACTGAGAAGACGCTAATGCTCTATTAGTATTTTCTAGAATCATTTGCCTAGCATGGCTAGACTAAAGACCTCCAGGTTCTTGATCCCTAGCCCGCCCTTTTCTTCTGTTTGACAGATGATGTCCTACTTTATCCAGTGGATCGGTTTGGCCTCACGGGCGGGACCTCCCCATAAGAATTTGGCTAAAGCCGCCTTAGGGTTGCAATAACTTCTTTTTGAACTTTGAAGGTTGATAGGTAATATTTTGCCAAACTCGAGAGAATGGAAATTATGTGAGCGATTTTGTCCCCAAACGTGAAATAAGGATTACCCCAACTCTTGATCCTCTTTTGAAATTTTTTTATAACCAGTTTCCATGTGACCATTCTCCTTGGGTTTGCGCCCAGGGGAATATTGAGGTAAATTTGCGATAGTTTAGCTGTCAAATAGTTCAAACAGCTCACATAGTGTTGTAGTTCTGAGTTAGGGGTGTTTATTCCCATGACGCTTGTTTTTGAGCAGTTTACTTTGAGGTGTGACATCATATCAAATAGCCACAGAATGCCCTTTATAACTTGTACATTTTTTTATGGTCCCATATTGTAGGTGTGATATGGGTAGCTTAAGTTTTCCAACATGCAAAGGGGACCATTTGCCTAGTGTCATCGTCTAGTCAATCATGAGGAGCAAACCTTCCATGGCGATAAGAAAAAGGAATGACGACAAAGGATCACCCTTCCGAAGTCCTCTCTTGAGTGCAAACTCACCTGAGGAGCTGCCATTGACAAGGACAATGGTTGTAGCTATAGTTACACACTCTACGATCCAGTTTTGCCATTTCTCACAGAAACTAAATTTCTCCAGCATCATGAAGAGGAATACCCAATCTACCGAGTCAAAAGCCTTTTCAAGTCAACTTTTAGTAGTATTCTATTTTTCTTGTTTTGTTTTAGCTCCTCGAAAATTTTGTCTGTTATTACTACTCCATCCATAATGTGTCGGCCTTCGAGGAAAACCATATGGTAGAAGGATATTATATTTTCCATTATCAAACTCATACAGTTTGCGAGGATTTTAGCCAAGATCTTGTATGCGCAACCAACCAGGGATATCGGCCGGTAGGGCTCGATTCTCTCTGGGCTGGTTATCTTTGGCGTTAGCACTATGTGTGTGAGTTGATGCTTTTATGATCTGACAGTTATCATAGAATTGTTGGACAAAAGCTATGATATCTTTCTTCATTGTTTCCCAATGGCGTTTGATGAAATAAAAATTGAGACCATCTGGGCCAGAACTTTTATTTGAAGCACAAGACTAGACTGTCTTTCTTATTTCCTCTTCTGTAAAATGCAATGTAAAAGATCTGTAATTGATCTCGCTAAGGCGGTTTGGCACCAAAGCTGAGAGTTGAAAGCAATAATAGAAATTAGTTTCGAAGTGCTGTTTAAAGTGCTCCTTTATCCCAATCTTGACCTTGGATACCTCTTCGGCCCATCGACCATTTATATTCAAACCATGCAATTAATTTCTCTATCTGTGTTTTTTTATTCTTGCATGGTAGAATTTTATATTGCCGTTGACGTCTTTCAGCCATGACGTTCGGGATTTTTGGAACATAATACGATACTATCACTGCAACAATACATGAAGTTCTTGTTTTCTGCTATTTGTTGTTGTAGTTCACGGTCTGTTAGATTGCTTTGTTCTGGCAACTCCTCTCTTGATGCTATTGATTGTTGCTTTATCTCAATGCTCCTGCCCACGTGCTCGAAGACATTTTTGTTCCAACTTCGAAGGATCACCATAAAAGTTTTGAGTTTCTTATATAGTACATAACCACTCCATCCGGTCAAGTGCAGTTACCCCATACGTTCTTCACAAACACATCAAACTCCTTTACTTGGTTCTAGCAGTTCAGAGTATGAAATGGGATCGGTGCCCCGTAGAATATATCTTGTTTCAGCATTACCAATCTGTGATCCGAGGTCTATCTTTCCAGTGTCGTTTGGTGAAGGTTTGATGATTTGAGTACCCGTTTAGCACAGAGTAGAAAATGATCTGGTCTGTTAGCAGAGGTGTATCTTTTATTTGTTCAGGTGCAGCGACGACTCTGCAATGGGATATTTTGCAAGCTTAGTGCATCGCATGAATTGGTCGAATTCCCGCTTATCGCAGGAAGGGAAAATTATTTGAGGTTTCCATTCGTCCATATATTTTACAGCCTTAAAATCTCCATATAGGCATTAGAGACCGTTTGGGTCCTGTTGCAGTATGTTGATGAGCTCAGACCATAATTGTCTCTTTACTAGTGTTCGCGCGTGGAATAAATGTTCAGGATCTTTATCCTCCATTTATTCGGCCCCCATCGCCCCATGACAACTAGACAACCATGGGCCTCCCAGTTATATTCCAGTTCAAATTGATTTGGATTTCAAATGCATAGCAGACCCTTAAGAGTTTCTGATTGCATATTTTTGCACGCTAGTCAAACCTATTGGTTGGCCATATGTCTTGGCAGTTGCAAGTTGTAATTGAGTTTGACTTGGTTTCTTGTATCCATACGATTTGTATCTTCTACTTTCGAATCATTTTTTTAATATCTCATCTTTTCCCGTTGTCTCCTATTCCCCGCACATTGTAGGTTGTGATATTGATGAATCAGTTGGCTTTTCTACTTCGGCATCCACCTTCTTTTTTATCTGGCGCACATTGTAGGTTGTGATATTGATGAATCAATTGACTTTTCTACTTCATCCGCCTTCTTTTTTATCTGGTTAATGTTTGTACGATCACTTACTTCCATTTGTTCAATAATAGCAAAGAGTTTTGTTTCTGGTGCATTATGGCCTATGGCTAAAATTTTCTCCACCTCCTGTTTTTCATATTTATGCATTTTATTTAAAAGTAAAGAGTTAAAGACTTAAGAATTTTTTTTGCTAACTTGTCTTAAAAACGGCTTGCAATTTATTATAAATACGAGTTTCCATTTCTCTTACTTTCGAAGAATTATTGTTATTAAGTTGCTAATTTTTAGGGAAGTCGGGGTTGTCCATTAATTTATTTTCATTTTTTGGCAAATACTAATAAATCAGCCTTTTCTATTTTAAAGTACTTGCTTTTTATTTTTTTTTTATTTTTTTTTATTTTTAAAGTACTTGCTAAATTATTTAATAAATTAAATTTAACTACTTTATTTACTGAATATCAATAATTTATTTTCATAACAACAACCTATCCAAATGAGTATTCAAATTCCTTTTAAGTTTTTTTAGTTATTATTTTTCATCCTGACCTATATAATAAATGAGGCAGGATAGAGGCTGGATTTAGGAGCTAAAATTTTGTTGGCGGGTGAATAAAAAAAAACAAGGGATGGAATTTATTTTTTTTTTGGATGGGGGCGATATATTTTTTGGGGTGGTGGGTAGGTGTAAGTGACAAAACAATTTGCAACAGTATGAAAAATAATAATTTTATCAACTCAAATAATATTAAAAAAAAAAAATTAACCATTTAATATATTACAAAATTAACTTTCAATAAAAGTAAAAATGATTTAAAATATATATAAAATCATACAACAAAAATATATAATAATTTTTTTTTACCATAGGCTATGCTATTTTCTAATGTTCAATTATGATTTATACAATTTTTTATTTTTTATTTTCGGATGAGCCTTAAACCTGGCAGGCCTAAGGGATAGGGCAGGCCGGGATAGGGCCAAGGTTGCCGCTCCCTCTGCCGTAGGGCATATCCAAACCAAATCGCCAAAACTGAACTCATACCGGCATACCGCACCCCCATGGAAATGTTATAAAAAAATGTCACTATATGGACTATGGATGTTGTGGTTACGGTGGTGTCCAACCTAATCAAAAATGATCCGCGGAAATGCAATTTTGCTGTCTTGGGATTCATAAAGATTTCTTACAAGTACCTGAAGAAAGATGAAAATAAATAATAATTCACACAATTGGGGAGGATTTTTTTATGCTTCATTTCTTATAGAATTGTGGAAATACACCCGATCACACTTATCATTGTAGACAATAGAACAAATTTAGTTGAATAGAACATATCTATTCGTATGATTTATTTAAGTATGAATACGGATTCATACCTGATTGATGTGGAAGCGTGTCTGAACCGTAATATCTTGTACTGAAGTAATCACGTTGAAGGGGCTATAAAAGTCCATTTGGAATTCACGAACGAAATCTTCTCCACGATGGTGATTGGGAACAAGTAGAAAGAAAAATTATATTTTATGGTTCTCAACGCATGAGAGTTGTGAGCGAGTGTGTCAATCTCTGTAGGCACATAGCCTTTATATAGAGATTTAACTAGGTAGTTAGACGACCTTGTGGTTATGTGGGATTTAGGTTTAATCAATTAATTAAATGAATTAATTAATTATATATTAATCCGACAACTCCCACTCGGCCTCGTAGGCCGTATCATTCCATGTCTTAGCACATTTAAACACTCGGCCACATAAATCGTGTATTATCGTGCGTCTAACTTGTAAGTTTCCTCTTGTTTCATACGAGAAATGGTTCGTGCGACCTTGTTGTTACTAGTAGTGTCATATTAAGTCATCACCTAACTAACATGACACTTTCAAAACTAACTGTACCCCAAATCCTCTCTGCATCACCGATAGCTACGTATCCCTTAAGCTATATTATATTTGATTACATACGAAATATAACTGCCGTCCGGCAAATATTTGGTGAGCAGGACAGATTGTTCCTTATGGCTAATGACTATCCATGTCGATTCAACTGCTTTCCTAGCATGGTCCGCTGGCCTGTATGGGACCTTTTAGCCCTTGGATGACATACTAAAGTAGCATCATCGAACATCGACTTCAAGTCATAGCTATAAGTCAAAGAGTAAAGTATTATTGGACCGATAGAGTCCAAGTGATCACACAATGGTAAACAGGGGATTCTTTTTACCATTATCACTGTGGTTGTTATGTTGCATACACAGTATGACACGTGTGTCATGGCATGACTCCCACTGAGGTGGGCGTTTCACAGGCTGATGCCATACGAACTGTAGCCTTTGATAAAGGACACAGAGTTTTTTTATCCTATACATTCGGCTTTTAAGCTTTATTTGTGAAGAACCAGACACTTCACATTTGACTTCTTCGAAATCTCATTTCAGACCCACTGAAGCGACTGCTCAGAACTATTATCAGTCTCATCTTTCATGCCACGCAGGCATAAGGATGACTACCCGTGTGATAGGGCCAGTCGTAAAGCTTGGTGACCTTTTTTATTGCATATACATGTGTATTGCTTGTGAATGAAAAAGATAATCATTAAAATCTTATTTCATAATTAATAGTTACATAAACTATGTCCTTATCGTTGTACAAGATATGATCAAACCCTACGTAATCCTAGACTCATGATATGAGATTTAAACAGATCTCTAGGAATGGGTTTGGTCATTGGATCATCGATCATCTTGTCAGTTAGAATATACTTGATGGTGATATCAGCTTTGTAGACAGCGTCTCGCACAAAATGATATCTCCTTTGGATGTGCTTTATCTTCCTATAGAATTTTGGATCCTTAGCGAACTGTATTGCTGCTGTGTTGTCGTAGTATAGTTCTACAGGATTGTTGGGCCTCGAAGTCAAATCGAGGTACTGTAGAAAATTATTCAGCCAGAGTGCTTCTTGCACTGCTACGCTGCATGCGACATATTCATCTTCCATGGTTGATAAAGCGATGCAATCTTGTTTCTTGCTGTACAAAGATATAGCTCCTCCACCGAGGATGAAAGCATATCCTGAGGTTGACTTGGATTCATCCAAATCGCCTCCTCAATCGGCATCCTTGTATCCTTTTAGTCGCATGTCTCCCCCTTGGTAACATAGGGCTAGATCAGCTGTTCCACGAAGGTAACAGAAGATTCTCTTGACTGCCTGCCAATGAGAAGGTCCTGGATTACTTTGGTAACAACTCACTAAACCAATCGCATAGCAAATGTCCGGCTGCGTACATAACATGGCACTTGCATAGGGGACAGTGTTCATTTTCTCTTTTTCCTTATCCATTTTCGGGCCTTAATCGAGGCTTAGTGCCAGACCTTTTTCAACTGGAGTGTCAACGGGCTTGGAGTAATACATCCTGAATCGCTCTAAAATTTTATTGATATATGCTTGTTGGAACAGACCCTACATTCTCTTAGAACGATTTCTGTATCTCAACTCCTAGGACGAACCTAACTTCACCCATGTCCTTCATCTCGAAGACGAAGGACAACCATTGGTTAACGACATTGATCGACTCCATGTTGTTTCCAGCCAGTAATATGCCGTCGACATATAGGGAAAAGAACATGATCCCTTTCTTTGTTTTCGAGACATATATACAATGTTCCTCGTCTATCATGGTGAAACCATACGAAGTAATGGCTTCATGAAAGCTGAAGTACCATAGCCTGGAAGACTGTTTTAGACCATAAATGGATCTTTTAAGATGACAGACTTTGTCACCTTGTTCTGCTAAGACGAACCCAGTAGGTTGATCCATATAGATCTCTTCTTCAAGTTTTCCATTGAGGAAGGCAGTCTTTACGTCCATTTGGAATAGTTCGAGGTCCAGATGGCCGACCAGGGCTAGAAGTAGGCGAATTGAGGCAATTCTCACCACAGGAGAAAAAGTCTCTTCATAGTCTATACCCTCG
>JAOWBN010214412.1:0-13675 GCA_028565015.1 Pinguicula moranensis
TGAGAGGAAACTTTCCTTGGAGGAATGCAATCATGAAGATATGATGAGACCCATTCTTGAACATTTGGCTTGCGATGAAGAGGATGAATTCAAATTTGACTGCCATGGAAACATCGTATCAAGGTTTGATTCTGGCATAATACAAATTCAACCATTTCTCTTGTTCATTTTTCAGACTAGTTAATAACTCAACTTGATATTGCAGCAAGAATGCTTTCCTGATGGATAATCATGGGGTATTCAAGGAAGAAAATGAGTGCTTTTCTTATGTTCAGGATCATGACGATCTCAAGGCTACAGCAACATTCTTCAGCCTCACAAACTGTGATATTTGAATTCATAGTAAAGCATTTTTGTATATTATTCAATTTGTACATTGCCAATCACAGTTACTGTTTTGATTGTTTGTTTCGATTAACTGTCACTTAAGAAATCTTCTGTGCAAGTAATAGACATTGTGCAAATATGAAAGCTTTTCAGAAAAGACAGGAAAATGCAGAACAAGTTCTTAATACCAAGATTTCAGATTCTTGCATGAATATAAATGTATCTGAAACTTGCAGTTAAACTCACAAAAGAGCAGTCTAATTTACTGTAAACTTGTTGTCGGTAAATAATGCAAATTACTCGTGTATGCGCATCCCAAAGTCCAGCTGCATCAATTTCATTAACCGAGAGCATCCATATTAGGCACTCTGTTTTTTAGTGGATTTTTCTCTCCTTGAGCATCGACAACGACAGCCTCGGTAGTAGTCAACAACACAGAGACACTGAACAAGAACAGAGTTTGAATAATAGAACAATTGAAATATAGATATTGAAACAAAAAAACGCACTCCAAACTTTAATCCTCACCTAGCGGCATCCATTAAAGCTGTTCTGATGACTTTGACGGGATCTATAATCCCAGCCTTCACCATGTCAACATACTCACCTGTTTTAGAGAATGGAGATCACGAAAATTAGAGGAACACTAGAAGAACTACGGAAATGTCAAAGGGAGAGGGAGTTGCTCGGTCAAACCTTTAGCAGCATCATAACCCAAGTTCAGATTATCTTGCTCCAACAGCTTGCCAATAACTAGTGATCCGTCAGCACCAGCATTTGAAGCAATAGTAAACGCAGGTGCCTATAACCCATGAGATGTTGAGATGCAAATAAACTTGGTATGTCTATCTTCAAACGCTCATGCATATGGCGGGTTAGGGGTCAGAGGTGGGGTGGGCTCATTA
Source organism: Pinguicula moranensis (assembly GCA_028565015.1). Lineage (NCBI taxonomy): Eukaryota > Viridiplantae > Streptophyta > Magnoliopsida > Lamiales > Lentibulariaceae > Pinguicula > Pinguicula moranensis. The sequence continues at coordinate 1,233 of JAOWBN010214412.1, forward strand.
AAAACGAACCTTAATAGCAGTCCCGATTATTTCAATTCCCCTTTTTTGGTCTTCGTTTGAGGGTTGAAGGTCCTTAAGTACTCTTGTCGCATATAGAAGAGCAGCACCACCCCCTGTCAAAAAAGCCATTATTAATGTGCAGTGCAGTCAAATGACTTGGCCTTTCCCAGGTGACCATGAAACATAATTCAGAGTACATGCAAGGCATAAATTAACAAGTGTTTTAGTCTCCGGTTATGCATGTAAGCTTACCTGGAACTATACCCTCCTCAACGGCTGCCCTGGACGCATTCAGAGCATCTATAACCCTGTCTTTCCTTTCTCTAACTTCTACTTCACTAGCACCTCCAACCTGTGAAATGAAAACAGGGATCAGCAACAAAGGTGGAGAATAATGGAGCACTTGTAAAGTCAATCAACTAAACGGTATTGAATGGACCTTGAAAACAGCAACACGGCCAGACAACTTCGACAGTCGTTCCTGTGCTTTCTCCCTATCAAACATAGCTGGGCTCTTGTCCATGGCAGTTCTTAACTGCAAGGGTGGAAATGCTATTAGTGCCTTAATAATAAAATTTTAAGATTTTCCACGTGTCTGGAACAATAGTTTAGCATTGTACTCCTAGAACTGAAAATAAAATAGAGATTTTTTCCCACGACGTCAACTGGATGCAGTAATACCTGCTCACACCTTTCTTCAATCAACTTCTTAACCCCGCCACCATGTAGAATTATCGTATCATCAAGAGAAATCGTGACCTGATCCAAATAAGAACATAGAAGTAAAATAGACGTTCCGAGCCAACACAAGTAAAGTACAGTTAACTGCATTAAACCACCTTTTTAGCGGAACCGAGCATGTCTATCTGAACTTTGTTAAGATTTGTTCCATGCTCTCCATTTATGACCTGCAGAAAACCCAAGAAATTAAATATTACAAAAAAAAAGCACAACAGATAGGGAAAGGAATAACCTTCGTAAGTATGTCTCACCTCTCCCCCAGTGAGAATGGCTAGATCTTCTAAATTTGCTCTTCTGTTATCCCCGAAACCCGGAGCTTTCACAGCACAAACCTAAAACACATCATATAGCAGCATATCAGCTTCATGTAGCGGAAAAAAAGTCATGGTGGTTGATTCCAATTTGGAGCAAGGGCTTTAGTTGAATTGATAAAAAAAGTAGCATAATTACCTTCAATCCTGCACGATGCTTGTTGATAATAAGCATAGTAAGTACCTCACTGTCCACATCTTCTGCAACTATTAGCAGAGGACGACTTCTCTGAAAAATGGAAAGCCACGAGATGAATCAACAATCTACAATAAAAAAACTTGCACTGCCCATTCTCTTGTCTTCTTGTTTTCTGCTTTAACAAGCACTAACATGTTAATCCACTAAAATACAAAATGGGTACCTTAACTGAGAGCTCCAATACTTTCACAAGTGAGTTCATATCTGAGATCTTTTTCTCATGAATTAGAATAAGAGGATTTTCAAGTTCCTGAATTCAGTAAAATTCTATTACCAACAAAATCTATTTGAGCCAACCAAAATTTCAGCACTTTTGAGTAATATGATTTTCTACATACACACTTTCGAGTCTTTGCATCTGTAACAAAATATGGAGATATGTAACCACGGGTTAGTTTCATTCCCTCAACTACTTCCAACTCATTATCAAGTTTATTTCCATCCTGCAAAATTTCAGCAAATTACAGTTTATCGTCATCAGCCCATTAGAAAAACAAAGCTACAATATGAAAATTATATCATACTTACAGTCACAGTAATAACTCCTTCCTTCCCAACTTTCTCCATTGCTCGTGCCAGAAGTTCACCAATTTCACGCTCCCCATTAGCTGAGATAGTGGCCACCTTTATCATAATTACCAGACCAATTAGACACACTCTAGTAGGAAAACAGAGAACAATCTCTACAAAATCAAGGACAAAAAAAAACTAAAAACTAAAACCAAAAGCCAAAAGCCAAAAATGGAAAATCCAAAATATATATATATATAATAAAAATAATAACAAAAATAACCAAATTACTTCAGTATCAAATATGCAAGTAACCTGTGCAATTTCTTCAGGTGTATGAATCATGAGTGCTTTGCTCTTCAAATTAGTAATAACAGCATCAATGGCCATGTTTATGCCCTTGCGCAAGTCCATGATATTTACACCAGCAGCCACAGATTTGCATCCTTCTTTGAATATGGCCTGACTCAACACTGTAGCACATGTGGTTCCTAACATAGAACGATATTAAGCTTTAGCCAGAAACAACTTGTCTGAAAAGCATGAAGAAGGAAGACTTCACCATATATCCAATGAGTGTTATTAACCCCAAAACAACCATAAAAGTATATACTGAAGGATTTAATATATAGGATTTTCACATAGTGGGTACGCTTGAAATGTTACTGACTCACTTTGTGGAAGTTCTTAGACACAGAACATTTCATAGAAATTTCAAAAGCCAATACAATATCCCAGTTCATGATATAAAAAGAAGCCAGGAATTACCATCTCCAGCGACCTTATTGGTTGCCTTTGCAACCTGCTTCACGAGATCTGCTCCAACATTCTTTGCCTTGTCTGAAAATTCTATGCTCTTAGCTACTGTGACACCATCCTTTGTAACCACGGGACCTTTTCCACTTTTCTCAATAATCACATTACGGCCCTGCATAAGATTATGAAGAAAAGTCATTTATGTTGCAGCACAAACTTTTGGCTCTTAGTCATCTTCAATTTCAATGAGATCCTGAAGAAGACCTCATACGCTTGCACATATGCAGTAACAGAAATGAAAGCACATCAGAATTGATATGCAGTACAACAGAAAATGTTTTTCAAAAGATCTAAATATCTAAAGTACAATAGTGAAGCAATGAGTAGACAAAATGTGAAGTTATCAACGCAAAATCAACAAAAATCACCAGCGAATTTTCTCTCCTCATATACATTATGAAATGACTGTTCCCACAGAAATGCTTCATGCACTTCATCATTTACCTTTGGTCCCATGGTAACTTTTACAGCTTCCGCCAGCTCATTAACTCCGGCAAGCATTGCAGCCCGTGCTCCATTACTGAAAGTAATATCCTTGGCAACATAATTCCTGCTAAAGACAACTATGCTTCCCACCTTCCCATTTAAACCAATCAAAAATTAAAACAAAAGCAAATAAGCTTTATAACGCACAAAGATTGAAGAAGAATTAAGCAAGACAACAATCAAATTTAGTACCAGCTTTCTGGAAGTAGAGGACCTGTATATAGAATTCATGGTAAAAATCGTCACTCGGTACACATTTTATATCCATGGTGCATCAAAACAAATGGAATGATATGCTTGTGCTTAACCTTACTGATGAAAGGATCGCGGCGGCGGCAACTCTATGCATAGCGCCAATAGCTGAAGATAGACGAACAACGAGAAGCTGATTAAATGTCAAGAGTTCTTAGGGCCTTTGCCCGGAGAAATGGATCAGTCTACAGAGTACGCCGGAGATTTGGGGTTTAGCTTTAGGGTTTAAGAGTTGGCAAAAATAAACCTGAAATTCAATTTTTCTTTTTGGCATTTATAATTTATCTGTGTTTTCAGGGCGGCGTGAACTGTCTCGAACCAAATTCAGTTTCTGTTTTTTAAGGAAAGTTTAATTTTAATAATTTTTAAATAGAAATTTATATTAATTAATTTTAAGTAGAGATTTAATTATACATGTTTTTAAAAGCAGAAGTTAATTTTAAATGTTTTTTAAAAAGAAATTAATTTTAACTTTTTTTGTAAGAAAAAATTAATTTTTATTGCTTTAGAAATCACTTTTGTTTTTGCTTCTGTATTTTTAAGAAGCCCACACAACACGCGTATTTAAGTTGTTGTAGTCAACAATTAAATAATAAATTTACTACTTCAAATATTTATTTTATTATACATATTTTTGTTGCTCAATTTTCGGTCTCCTCTTCTCTTTGCCTAATGGTTGTGCGGGTGAAGAAGAATACTGAAGAGGCAAGAATTTTGAGTCTTTAAGAACTGAAAAAAAAACATGGTTCAAATAAATTTGCCTGGCCTCCACGGAGTAATCACTAATCATTCCCAAAGACTTCTTGTCTTCATCTCCAAATTAAGTTTTATAATTTTTTACACAAAACTTGCTGCCCAAGTCCAATTCTAGTACTGGGTTGGAGCATGTAGGCTCTTGTTTTTGGGCTTCTTTAATGAATTGCTCCTAAATTCTTAGACCCATGATTTCCTCCACCGCGAGGGATGGTCATCCAGAATTTTGGGAGAATAAATTGTTTTTGTTTCCATTTTAAAAAAAATGGGAATAAAAAATGGTTAATGTTCCCGGACCAAATTCCCGAAAATTTTGGGACTTCGAGATTTGGGACCTCTTTTGAATTTTCGAATTCTAAATTTTATAAAATTAAAATTTGTGATTGGAGTTGTTCCCGTTCCTGTTCTAAAAACTTTTTGAGAACGAAAAATTATTCTCGTTCCCATATTTCTGAAGTCCCAAAATTTTCGGCACTTGGGATTCGAGAATTCAGAAATTTTTAAATTCTTGAATTCCGAATGGCCACCTCTAGCGTTTTAGATCAAATCGGACATAACAAATCTTTTGTCCTGTGAGATGACTGCCCAATCTTCTAGGGACCCCACCCCTTATCAATCATCCACATCAATATTTTTTGTAAAACTGTTTTTAAGTGTTAGGGATGAATATCAAAATGGGTACTATAATGTGTCACACTTAGGAGATATCCTTGAGATGAGGGTACATAAGCCCCCTTCCATATTGGTGTATAAAATGGCCTCAAAATCGAAGGAGGATAGATTGTAGATTTCGGAAAGAATTCATTATTGACTTCGGATTAAGAAATTCTATGACGCCACAAGCGACCCCCTTTTTTAAAGATAATAATACGAAAGCGATTATTCTTCGTATATTCACTCATTTTGGAAAGATGCATGTCTCGCAGACAATGCAACAATATACAACATTTTCAACAATAAAAAATATTTTGCTTTTCTATCCATCAGAGAAGCGTATGTTAATTCAATATCTGATAGTGCAAAATTAACTAAAGGTTCCGGAATAGCATAAATTGTACTACCGTAAGGGACAAATCTAACAGTTGATGATTTTTTTATTCTAATCTAAGTCTCAATGAAATTTATTAAACTTTAAAGATACTCACCGGAATAGATATCATATCGAGACAATGAGCAAAAAAAATGAAAAATACTTATGCATTACATCAATTATTTCGGGTAAGAAATGCATATTAGAAAGATTATATGTAATGGCTTATTGATTGTATTACACAACAATAAGAAATGTTGAATCTATGCTACTAAAAGTTTAAAGACTACTAATACTTTCAAAGTTTGGCATTAACGGTTGGACTATCCCGGATAATTTATAGTGTGAAAAATTATATAAAATTCATATGGTCATTCAATGAAAAAAAAAGATTTTTCAAATCAATAAATTTTCATGTGTTGTTTGCTCTCAATACAAACTGATTATAAGACTTTCATTAAACAAAGTTGGGTACGAGAATTCTATATTTTTGGAAAGAATTTAGGGAGATATGTGTGGGCATAAACACCCACCATGCAGACTTCTTCAGATGATAATTGCTATTTTTCCAGCCATTACTGTGAGTTTGCATCTAACCTTTCATCTGTTGCAGAACCTAAAAACTATAACCAGGTTCAGACAAATCAAAAGTGGGTTGATGCTATGCGCAGTGAGCTAGCAGCTCTTCAGGACAATGAAACATGTGAGCTCACAGGTTTGCCTGAAGGCAAGAAAGCTATTGGGTCCAAGTGGGTTTATCGATTGAAGTGCAAGCCTGACGGAACCATAGACAGCTACAAAGTTCGGTTGGCTGCTAAAGGATATACTCAAATTGAAGGTGAGGACTTTGATGAAATTTTTAGCCCCATTGCAAAGGTGGTTACAGACCGTTTATTCTTTGCTATTGCTGCTGCAAAATGCTAGGATATCTAGCAGCTAGACATCAACAATGCCTTTCTACATGGCTCCTTGAAAGAAGAGGTATTTATGCATCTTCCATTTGGTTTTGTTGTGGCTCAGAAAGGGTAGGTTTGCCACTTAAAGAAGTCACTCTATGGCCTTAAACAGGTGTCCAGACAATGGAATCTTACATTCACTGCTACCCTCACAAGTTATGGATTCAGTCAGTCCTACGAGTTTTATATAATTGACATTTACCATGCCAACATACATATTATAAAAAATAATAATAAAATGAAAAATAATACGGTTCTAAATGGGCCCCACCCGGATCAAATTTTGATAAACTATATTTGCTCATTTTACTAATCAGTTTATCCTGGACTACCCGTTATACAGTCCTAAACTGCCTAAGACCGCCCATTTGGGCATGAAAATGGTCTAGACCGTGCTAAAACAGTTTTGGCCTATTTAACCTGGACCAAATGCCCCTCTCTAATCATGAGTATACTTCCTTTGAGAGACTAGGACACCGTGGCATTGTGGGATAATCTCAATGTCGAGGAAGAATGATAGAGGACCTAGGTCCTTGATAGAGAATCGAGCGCCCAATGAGGTTAGGAAGCGGTGAATAGTTGGTGGATCATGGTCGGTGATAACGATGCCATCGACATATACAAGAACAAAGAGCACAATGGAGGATGTAGTCAGAACAAACAGAGAGGTGTCGAACTGAGCGTTCTGGATGCCTTGACTAATAAGAAAGCACTGAAGTTCAGAGTACCAGACACGAGAAGCCTATTTTAGTTGTAGATGGATTTGTGTGGTTTGCACACATGGTCCCCGCAGTCTTGGTCCACAAAGCCCGGTGGTTGCACCACAAATACATCCTCACTTAGGTGACCATGCAGAAAGGCATTCTTGACATCAAGCTGCCTAAGAGTCCAGCCATGACTGACGACAATGGATAGCACAAGGCGGATGGTAGTAGGCTTGATGATTAGACTAACGTGTCGTGGTAATCAACCCAAGGACGCTGACGAAAGCCCTTCTTGACTAGTCGAGCTTTATACATATCAATAGAACCATCAGGTAAGTATTTAGTACGAAAGATTCATTTACAACCAATGGCATTCTATACTTGATTAGATGATACCAACTCCCATGTGCCATTGCGAACAAGGGCATCAAACTCAACTGACATAGTTTGGCGCAAGCGAGTCTCTTTGAGGGTTTAAGTGATGGTGGTGCGTTCATGGTCAATGGAGGTGGGCGGTCAGGGTGAGATTTTTGGTGGGGTGATGGATGTTGTTCTTGGTACCAGTTATCAAGTTATGAGAGTGTGTTAAGGGTCCGGTGTGTGGCAGTGATGACAGGAAGGGAATGTTGGCGGTGTCGGTTGTCTCGGCAGGGAAGGCTAGTAGCGTGATGGCAGGTTGGGTATTGAACAACAGCTGTTGTGGTGTTGGATCGATAGGGACAGTAGGCTGGCACGGATGGTGGACAAGTACGTCTGAGGGGCCATCCAAGGATGGTAAGGAGGGTACAAGGGTGATCGACGATAGGGGGGATACTGGTTGATCCAAGTTTGAGGTGTCAGCACAAAGTAGGTGGCACTGGGATAGGTGAAACGGAAAGATGGACTGAACAAACTGAACTTATTGCGCGAGACATAGACTCGGGAGGTGGAAGTGTCGAGACACAGGTAGGCACTTTGGGTGAGGAAGTAGCCAATGAAGGCATACGACACGGAGCAGGACTCAATTTTGTGGTTGGTGTACAGAAGAAGCCATGGGTAACAAAGGCACCCAAAGGTCCTGAGCTTTGTATAGTTGGGACTGGATTGGAAAATTTTCTCTAAAGGCAAAGTCATGTCCAGGGTCGACACATGGAACCAATTAAATGGGTAGACGACAATGGAAAAAGCATGGTTCTACTAGACCAGTGGCATGAAGCTATGGGTAAGCAGATACAGAACAGTTTCGACAACATGTCTATGACGGCATTGAGAGTAACCATTGTGTTCGGGAGTGTATGGGGTGAGATGAAATGACTAATGCCATGGACGGCTAAGAAAATGGTGAGTACCATGTATTCTTCCCCATTGTCTATGAACAAGGACTTAATTTGAGGTCAAAAATAGTTCTTAACGAGTGCCTTGTACTTGACAAATACATCATGAACGTGTGAGTTGCATTTAATGGGGGTAGTACCAGACATATTTGGTGAAGTGATCAACAAAAATGACATAGTATTTGATGTTGTCATATGATAAAATTGGGGACATTCATACATAGGAGAAGATGAGCTCAAGAAGCCGAGTGGACACAAGAGTCGAGGTGGAAAATGAAAGCTTATGACTTTTATTGCAATGACAAGCATTACAAGCAGTAGGCAATGAAGACTAGGCAACAGGTTATTTAAAGTGGGAAACTAAATGGGAAGAGATTGGAGGTATTGGGTGACCAAGAAGATTGTGCCAATCGACCAAGGTGGTACAAATGCCAGAGAACAAGACAAGGAGAGGTTGAGGTGGAGAATCGGCCAGACAATCATACACGCCATTTTTCAGTTGGTCCCATGAAAGTGCCATCCCCGACTATTGATCCTTCATCACAAAACCAGAAGCCATGAATTCAACAAACACGTGTTTTGTTAGACATGGTTGAAATATAGAGATAAGGTACTTTTTTATGGCAGGAACACATAAGACATTATGTAGGTGTAGGGTGCAAGTAGATGAGGGCAAGGAGGTAGAACCCGTGTGAGTGATACGTAGAACTTTGTTGTTGTCTATTATGACATCATCATCGGTAGCATACAGAGTGTGCAATGAGAGATTCTCCAAGTCATTGGTAACATGAAGGGAGGCACCATTGTCAAGAAGCCAGGAGGGGGATGGTCGGTGGCTGCATAGTGTGTGTGCGGTTGCCAAGTAGGGGTGGTTGCAGCAGGGCGTTGACCAGTGATTGGTAGCTAGGTGAAGAGTGACCTGAGCTCTCATCGTGCAAAACTAGTGGCATCGCTTGGCTAAATGACCTTGCATGCCACATGCTTGATACTTTCCAAGGTATGGGCATGATGATTGACCATCAGGCCATGAGGTGCCAGCCTACTGCCACGGAGGGGGAGAATTGGACGAGAACTGAGGTTGGTTTTGGGATAGTTTGCAGAGCGAGGTCATGTTTGTGGGATTCGTCGTGGTGGGCAGCAAGGCAGGTGATGATTGATGGAGCATAATTTTCCAATGCTATAGATTCTCATGCAACTCATCAAAGGAGATGGGCGTGTCCCTGGCATTTACAGTATCCATGATGGATTTGTATGTCGGGTCAAACTCATCAAGGATCTTCTCCGCCATATCTTCATCATTGACTGGTTTGCCCAAAATGGCAAGTTCATCAACTCTGCCACAAACAAATTGCATAAATTTGGAAATGCTTCGGGAACCTTGAACATGATTTTTGAAATTATCCTCGATCTGCTTAATATGCCCCGGGAGGGCTTGGAAAAAGTATCCTCAATGATAACCTACACGTCTTGAGTAGTAGACACCCGCTTCAGTAGAGGGTCAATAGTGGGTGACATGGTCCCGACAAGAGCACTGAATATCAACTTATCATGTCGTTTCTAGGTCTGAAACACCAAATTGGGGGATTCTTTGCCTTCCTTCGTAATGGTGGACATGGAGTGAAGATTGTGACGTTGGCATAACATTCGAGATCATAACCAATGAGGATGGCTTGAAATTGGAGTTTCCACGAAAGATAATTGGTGGAGGTAAGTTTAATATGTTGTTGTGTGATGAGATGATGATCGCAAACAAGGGGTGATTTGGTTCGTGTGTGTTTTAAAGGGTGGAGTCCATTGCTAGAAAGAGAAATCACTGATTTTGTTAGAGAATAAGTGTTACTGTTATGTCCTAAGGCCAATCACCTTACCCTTAAGTATTAACACTTTAATGTTGTATATATGATTGTAGCAACATTCACTACTTATTTATTTATATTCTTTATTTATAACATGCAAAATGGTGAAGCCTAACATTGATAACATAGAGTGTATGTAGGGATGGCCAAATGGGATATTTGGGACGGGTATAGCCAATACCCGATCCCGTACCGATAAGAAATTGGACCATAAATTCAGTCCTGATGTCGTCCTAAAAACCCGAATTCCCAAAAAAATTGAGAATTTGTGTATTGGAACAGGACAGTACGGGTTCGAGAAATACCTTATATACCTGAAAATTATAACGTAAAAAAAATACCCGATTTTTTTATTACCAGATTTTCCATTTTCCCGATTACCTAAAACCTGAACCCGTCCCAGAAACCCGAATACCCAATATTTTTGGGTAATTGGGAATTCGGACTTCGGGTTTCCCGATTCCTGACCCAAACCAATTGGCCACCCCTAAGTGTATCACAAAGAGTTGTGATGATGGACTACTCTAATTAAAGTTATCAATAGTAAACATCCCTACCAATATAATATTAGTGAGACAATGCATTATTATTACGAACAGGTTAGCATGTTCTCAGCCAATTCCTTTTAAAGGAAATAGTTGATCTCTTCAACTATATGTAGTGACACTTAAACTAGAAACATGGATGCTCGTAGTTGACAAGTACATTGGATTGATCCGCATAGAGATCACCATATTGTCAATGGATGATACTCTAAATAATAGCCTTAGACTTGAGTTCACCATATAGTGATCTTGAGTATGAATGCTACTATTTGATTCTATTCGGAGTTACACCGTAAATGAGTAACAATGGGCAGTTTTGGGAATGATTTGAAGTACGGAAAGATTATGAGTGATCAATAAATGATTCACTGCTCCTAAAATGTTAGAATAAGATATTCCTATGGCCATTTGTAAGAAGTCATATTAGCCTTTGCAAAACCCAAGTTTAATTAGAAAGAGTTTCTAATTAGAACTTAATGATTATGACTTACAGTACAATAAATATTACGTATATAAATGAGGGTGATCAATAACCTCAATATACGATATTATGAATATATTTTTTTGTGAAAAGATATCAATTATACAATAAACTAATTCTTGAAAGGATAGTCTTCTTTTATGACTATTCTCAATGCTTGGGGGCCATGATATCTTTCTAGAGGTCCCTCATGGTATATGGACTAAAATTAAAGAATAATGAATTAGAAGTGTTTAATTCATTAACAATAATTTGATTATGTTAATTATAGGTTCATTACCAAGTTATTGAAAAACCTACAGGGTCACACACATTAACGTCATTCTATTGAGGAGACAAAGTATGATTAAAGTAAAGTATATGGGACAAATTAAAGTTTTTGAAACTTCAAGGACTTGTATGAAATTATGGGATTATGGATATACATACTATGCACGACCTCATACGTATAGACGTGTATAGAAACCTCATGGAGAAGGATTTTACAACAACATGGCATATAAGCATGAAGTGTTAAATTGTTCAAATACATGTAAACCTATGGTTAAATATTATCTATAAGCTACAACATGTGTTTACATCTTAGATTCAAGACCACCTATATAAATATGTTATTCGTATCACAAATATACAAGGGTGGTCGAACTTTAAACCATTGTTAGAATTGTTGAGAAGTTTCGCATCCTTGTTACATTCTCTACATAAGAATGACTTGAAATTTTGGGGCAAAAACTTGAACGTGCTTTCTTTTCTTTTCTAAGGCTTAAAGGTTGTATCTAGCATTCCTTTATCCACATATAAGTTATACACTTAGGGTGTATAAATCTCAAGAGAAATAGTGATGTGGACTGCTCCAGATGATGAACATTTGGACACCTCAACGGAAGGAGTTTTCTTGCACGGATTTGTGATTTTACAATAGGTATAAAATTTATTTCTCCCTTGTAACATCAATTTGTGTAAATTAGCAGAGGTTCATGGTCAAAAAATCTCTAAAAATTTTCTTATGCATGCTTAACACACACCTATATTTACGCTTTCGCATAAATATTGCATCATGACACGTAATATAGTTTTCGAAGATCTTACAAATGGTATCAGAGCCATTTGCTAATTCTAGAATTTCTGCAAGATTTATTACACAACTTATGTTAGATAACAAGAATGTATGAATGAGTTCATGTACATGCATGTGTTTCTTGAAAGATTTGCTCTACAAAATCTTAAGTTGTGTTTTGACCAAAACTTAATATTTTTGTGGACTTGTAGTAACTGAGTTCATGGTTTAGTTCCTCAATGATGTTGTAGAAGCATAAGTAATTGCCCATCTTGAAAAAAGCCCCCAAAACCGTAGCTAATTTATGCAAGAATTTATTCTTGTATGCTACTTCAAATTCAAGAATATGTTGCATGCTAACTTTACATGCTTTATTTGATTTTGAATTAAATATGATGCATGATGGTTGATCATGGACTAGAGCCCAATAGGA
>JAOWBN010214423.1:0-13674 GCA_028565015.1 Pinguicula moranensis
CTCTCATTTCTTTGCTTGTTTCAGAGCCCCATTGAGCATTATCAGGAAGCTGATTTCACTGCAGAGAAGTTTCTTCTGGAGAAGTGCAGGGGAAAAGAAAAAACTATGCTTGGCCTCTTGGGGGAAAATCACAACTTCTTTATCAGTAGGTGGACTTGGTACACGCTGCCTTTACTCCTTTAACAAGGCTATGTTGGGCAAGTGGGGAATCCAGATCCTAAATGCAGAGCCTACTGGAGCAATTGAAATCCTATGCTCCAAATATGGAAGTAAATCCCCCCTCGTCATTGCTGGCCATAGAGCCTTGATATCATATGATCATCACTTTGCAGTAGGGAGTCCAAGAGGGAGGGGCTATGCCTCTGAATGGTGGTTAAATATGACTGACACTCTAAACAGCAGCTGATTTTCAGACAATGTTAAACTGCACCTTGGTAATGGGGAAAAGATAAGGCTTTGGACAGACATATGGCTAGGAAACTCTACTTTGGCTACTTGCTACCCTCGGCTGTTTAGGATTGAACTCTCAAAGGATATCTGTGTAGCTGAAGCAGGTCAGTGGATCAATGGGGCTTGGACTTGGGGTTTGAGATGGAGAAGACTGCTCCAGAACTAAGAAAACTACGACCTATGTGATTTAATCAGCCGACTGTACAATGTATCTCCAAACCCTTATGTAAAGGATAAGTACATCTTCAATTGCAGTAAGGATGGAGGGTACACTGTAAAACAGGCTTATAGTCTAGTTTCAGTGGATACTCATCATGTGTTCCCACCTCTCCACATAGTCCAGACCAACCTCTTTTAGACAAGCCTGGCCCCTAAAAACGTTTGTGTTTTTGTATGGCAACTAATCCAAGGTGCAGTGCCTATCAAAGCTACTTTGCAGGATAGGGGTATTATTCCAACAGGTCAATCTATCTCATGTACATTCTGCAAAGAAGCTGATGAAACCATAGCTCATCTCTTCTCGCATTGCCCTGTCTCTTGTCGACTGTGGAAGTGCTTTCAAGCATGGTTAAGTTCAGCAGTTGCCCCTATTAACTCTGTTCCTTCTTTGCATGCTCACTCTGAAATGGCCCCTAGAGGTACCTGTATTCCAGCTTGGAATGCCAACTTGCTATCCTTGATATGGACCATATGGAAAGCTAGGAACAGTGCCCACTTATTAGGAAAAGAACCAAACATCCAGTTGATGCTACATGGAATACAGATGCAGACTTGGTATTGGCTAAAAGCTAAGAAACAAGCTTCTGTTTTCCCTTTCAGCTTTACTGATTGGTTAATACATCCCTTGGCATGCATGAACCACAAATAAAGTTAGACTGTAGTGTGGAAGAGTAAGAAGCAACAATTTGAATCATCTATGCTCACTGGTTTTGGTTTCACATGCACTTAGTCACTGTTCTGATTTCTTTGACACAGATTGCTACCTGAGCAGTAATACCAGATAAAGGAAGCCTTTTCTGGATCTTCTTGAGTCCTTTTTTTTGGCCATATCAGGAGCTGGAAAAGGGGAACCTTTGTTTCAAAAGCAATCCATTACATTGGACTTTCAAAATGATTTTCTCACTCGGTTGTTTGCCTGTTTCTATGCAGTTTAGTTTTTATTAACATAGTTGCATATGATTATCTTGGATATTCAATGTGGTAAAGGTTCAGACCCAAGAGAATTGTTTTTCATTAGCAGCAGTGGGGGAATCAGTCATTTCATCTTGCCTCCTCATCGCTGGTGCAAACTGACAATGGCAACAACAGTCCACGTAGCTAGCAGACAAAAGTGTCCCCTGGAAATTCAAGCCACAGTGACTTTTGATGCTATGCCTTAAAGCAAGCAGACTGTCCAGGGAGCATGGCTTAGAGGAGATGACAGAACGGGGTGGCTACAACACAGTTTTTTCATTTGGTTCAAGCAAAAGCACAAGCAGCATGGCATTGGAAATCTGACCATCATCATAACATAAAACCTGTGCCTCAATACAGTTTGGAGAGAGTCAGGATGCGGCTTGAGATTTAGTGCCTATAAGGGGGCCATTCTCCTATTTTCCAGCAGTTTCTGCAAGGCAAAATCTTTGCACCATAGAGATACACATTTGTGCATTGATTATTTGGTTTCCTCTTTAAGGTTTAGGTAAACATGGGCAGACAATACCACCAACAGATCACAGGAGACAGGATAGAGTGAAGAGGCTTGCGAGTTCTTGGTAACTGGCAAATGAGGTGCATCTCACCTACCTCTGAAGAATTTTCTTGGACATCTCATTAGTTTTGGGCTTCTATTAGGTACAGGTTAGGTTGAAGAGTAGCCTTCAAGACAACATTGACTATATGATCCGAAAGAAACTCACTTACTCTTGATACTCATTGCCCCGGACGTACGAAAGCAAGATTGTTTTGTGAAAGTGACACCATACAATGCCAATTTTAAGACTTAAAGCAAGAAGGCAACATGAAGTGAAATTGTGATGATTCATGTGTATGGTGTTTTCAACTTTACACTCCAGTGGTTATCATGTTAAGGGGCTTCTAGGACAAGGCTAGCCTTCCAGAAAGATAATTTTGCGCAAGGAATTCGCCAAGAAAAAGAATGTGTATAGCCACTTAGAAGATCACTACATAGTGTGGTCTATTTTTTAGCTTGCTTTTGGTTGTATAAACCATGTAAATATTCTATATCTATATACAAATTTGGCCTTTCAAAAAAAAATTGTATCACATTTATATTTATATAAGTTAAAAATGTATATGTTATACAAGTTTTTAACTTTTAAGTTTTTAAAAGTTAAAAAAGTTTATAAGTTATAAGTTTTTATGTTTTACAAGTGACTAAGTTATATTTTATAAATTATATAAGTTGTACAAGATTTTAAGTTTTATAAGTTAAAAAAAGTTAATAAATTTTTTTTTTGGAAGGCCAAATTTTATATATACAAAAGAAGAATTTACATAACGTAAAACGGAAACCAAATAAAAAGTACAAGCTCCTGACTACATGTTCCTTCGGAGGACTCCCGCCGAAGAATGCTAATAAATGACCATACAACTTTCATATTTAGGCGAACTCCTTGCACAAATTTAGTTTTCTGTAAGGCTAGCCTATCATTAAAAACTCCATGGTGTAGTGGCCACTGTATTGAACCCCCCTAACATGAAACTTCATACTTATCACCTAAAAGTTAATAAGTTGAAAGTAATAAATTTTTAAAATTTTATAAATTTTATAAGTTTATAATTTTTTATTACTTTTAAAATCCTAAAAAATCTAAAAACATAAACCCTAAAATACAAAAATACAAAAATAAATAAAAATTCTGGCCACTTTTTTCGGCGGGAAACCGGCATAAAACTGTCGGAAAAGTGGCCAGATTTTTTTTTTATTATTTTCCAGCTGTTTTTCGCCGGAAAACCGCCAGGCGGCGGTTTAACCGGCCAAAACCATATTTTATTTTTTGGAAAATATTCCGGCCGGTTCAGACCGATTGAAACCGGTGGTTTAATATTTTTGATTTTTTTTATTCAAATCTCTTGTTTGTGAAACCTTCGGTCTGCGAAACCTCCAATTTAAAAACCTCCGGTTTTAGCCTGTCTGAAAATCGACGATTTACCGATTTTCGGTTGAAAATGCTCATGTCTATCTCTCCTTTTCTTCTCTCACTTCATGTCAACTTTTCCCTCTTTTCTTCTATTCTCTTTTCTCTTCTATTTATATTTTCGTGGGTGGGCTACATTTGCATGTCCAATGCAAATGGAGCTGGAAGAGTCTTCATTGACAATTCTTTTAGTTTTGTGTTAATAATGGACTAGAGCAAAATGACTCTATTAAATTCCAGTACTTCTATTTAGTGAAGTTGCTGGAACTCATCAAATGACGCAATGCATATTGGGTCGCAACGGAAATGACCTCTTTGTATAATTATAAGGGTAAGGCCGCGTATATCTGACCCTTCAAACCCCAACGTAGTTGGGAATATGCTGGGTATGTTATGTTGTTGTTGTTGTTGTTATTTTTCAGATTGTTATGAGACTTCCAGTTTTTATATATGTTGGCGTGTATTGTTAGGGTGTTAGTTTGAACATTCCAGTTTTTCAGATTTGTATTTGTTATGCTTTTGGTGTGTTTGTTCTGAGATTGGTTAGGTTTTTGGATTTGTTGTTCATACCTTTAGTTTGTTTGTGTGTGCATACCCAGTTTGTTGGTGTGTGCATTCTAAGGTCCAAAGGTAGCACCTAAGATTCACAGGTAGCAGCTAAGATCTGAAGGATGATCATGAAGAACTAAATGCATATGTTTGTTTGTGTGTGCATAATTCATATCTTTGTCTAATGGTCAGTGTTTTTGTAGAGCAAATGGGTATGATTGGTTGTTTTGCCTTTTTATTTATTGGTTGTTTCATCTAATACTTGGTTGTGTGTGCGTGTGCATACCTTAAATGCTATCTAATGTTTGTTTTATCTGTTACAATGTTTGTGTGTGCATACCTTAAAGTTCATCTAATGCATCTAATGCTTGTTTAGGCATCACATGAGTGAAATTCAATCAACCTGCGTTGCAATACTACTCTTCAATAAACCTTCAATCAGTCTGCATTGCAATACTACTATTCAATAAAACTTCACATGAGTGCAACTCGAAAAGAAGGCATCTTATGTCCCACTTCCCGCATAAGTACGCAACCATGTTCAGTGCATTCCATCTGCGTTGCAATATTGCACATTCAGTGGTACACATATTGATACCAAGTCATTCGTAGGCAAGCACATTCGATTGAAAGAGAAATACGTGCCATTTACATAACTAAACATGGAAAAGTCTAGTGCAATAGGTTCAATTTTATAAAAGAAGTAGATCCAATCGAAAAGGTACTACTCTTCAATAAAACTTCAACAAAAAATGGACAGAACACCATTTGCACCAAAGTTGCACCAAAAAGATATAAACATGTCTAGAAAGCCCAAAAAAATGATACACTAAATCGTTATGAGTACTAGCTAAGGTAGTCGGAGATCCAGTCTTGATCCTTGCTCACATCCGTGATGCACGATGGGTTTTCTTCAACGGTGACACACGCGGCGGCAGGCTGAATATCGTCCTCAATGGGACCTTCAACAGCGACGGTGGGATCGTTACCAATGACAATTGGGTCATCCACTAAGTAACCCACTTGATCCTCAATCTTAACGGGAGGAGCCACGGTCGATGCTCGTGTCCAGTGAGGGAACGGGTAACGCCGGCCCTGCTTGTAAGCAAGCGCGTACATTCAAAGTGAAAAATGGGTCAAAGGCCTGACGAGGCAACGACATGGAGGTCACGGCGTAAAATTCCTCGTAGGCCAGATTGGTCCGTGCGGGCTCCTAAGGAAAGCCTTAAAGGCATGCGCCGACATGCGCATGGTATATCTCGAGGGCGGCTTCACGAGCGGGCGGCGGGGACACCTCGGAACTGAAGAATCCATGGCAATTTTGGAGCGCAGCCAGAGAATCATAGAACGACGGGTAGGGTTTAGTCGATTTCATACTTATATACCCAAGTGTCGAGGGCAAATCAATAAAAGGATGCGGTGTATCCAAATTTTGAGTCAATCCGACGTGCAATGACACGATACTAAACGATGGTTTGAAAGTTTGAAGTATCCAGACTGCACACTACCAAACGAAGGGCTAAATTTTTTGTCCCGAAGATAACCAGACATTATCCGCGAAGCCGGACAATGCTAATCCGCATACCAAACGGCCCCCTAATATTGAACAACCTATCCTCCCAAAAAACGATTGTTAATTCCACTAAGAAGCAATCGTGTGATTCAACATAAACACGAAAAAATTTCAAGTTGCGTTGACGCCAAAAAAATCTTTGTTAAAAAATATCACAATAATGCTGTCAATCGCCATTCGTGGCTAAGTAAAAGTTTATTAATAATGCCATGCACCTAATCTTTATTTGAAAATGTGTTTATGATACTACATTATAATATTGGAGTCTCCTTAAAGATTGTTGTTCATTTACTGAAGAAGCCGAAAGAGCTTTCTTACAATTTTCCTTACTGCTTAACATGTCTTTAGGGGTGTTTGCAAGTTCCACAAAAAACAACTTTTGATTTTTGGCGGTGGAAAAATCTATTTGTAGTGTTTGCAATTTTGGCGTTTGACTTTTTAGCTTTTGGCGGTGGTAATTTTATAATTATTTAGAAGTTTAAATTTCAGACATTCTTACCCTCATAAACAATTAAATATTCCCAAAATATCCATGGTTATTCAAAAGACTTGCTAGGGCTCGAGCAAGATGGGAGAAAAGCACTGTGTTCGTCATCGACTTTCTTCACAGCATTCAGGTATGCTCGCAATTCTTTTTCTCCCAAGTTTTTTCTCAAACTAACAGAACCCAAATAAAAACATACATGAATGCTTGTTAATGGGTGCACGAAGCCGATCCAGATTGTAAAGATGAGAGCAAATCAGTCGATTTCAATTGATACATGATTTCAGCTGATGAAGGGGGGAAGAAAACAGAGGATACGTGCGGCAGAGGAGATTTTGGAAAATAAATTCATATGTTTCTTGATAATTTGTGGATATTTCTGTCATTTCCCAATTATAAGTTAAGAAAAATAGCTTTAGAAATAATAATCTACAAACACTGTATTTGTGATTTTTGCTGTAGTAAAGCATATTTTACAAACACTTTTCAACTTCTTCATAAAAGCTCCCTTTTTTTAAAACACCTTTTCAAAAGCTACATCTACATAAGTACAAGAACTTGCAAACACCCCCTTAGCAAAGACCACGAGGAAGAATTGATGGATAAGAACGCAATAAATACTCTTCGCATGCAAAAGTTGACGAGCAACTTGAACACATAACACTTGTTTTTCATCGTCGGAATAATCTGAATTTTTCAAAGCATTCAAGCATTCATAAAATAAGACTGTGTTTGGTAAACTAATTAACTGGTATAAATGGATGATTTAGGCAGTAATCCACACTCTCAACATTTTTGGTAGCCTGTATTTCATTCACGGATCGAGGGATTACCCGTTATTGTTCACGTATTACTCCAAAATTGCAATACGCCCGAAAAGTTGGGGATTACAATATCATCATTTAATCCTGCATGAAAATTTCCTGGTACTCTTGTCAATTTATCCATATTTACATATTATGCAACTGATATACCCCCTAAAGCCCAGACTTCCCCTAAATTTATTATGTTGAGTGTCGTTTATCCTCCCAGACTCACCATTTCAAAATCTCTCCCGTCGATACATCTTATCCGCCCAAGATTCACCATTTTTGGCCATCTAAATCCTTGATCGGACCGTCACAGCCTGTCTTTCCTAAAGATTCTATCGTACGTCCGAGGATCTATGCTTCCCCTCTCCTTTGTACCCAATTGTTCATCGGTACTAGTACTACATTGATACAATTCCTTTCATTTTGTTACACCTTTGTGTAATAGGGTCTTATATTCATGTTTGGGGTTCACGTTTTTGGGTGCGTTTAATGGAGAAGATGGTCGTTTACCTTTGATTTTGGGTTTGAGAAGATGGCCGTTTACCTTTTATTTCAGGTTTTACTTCAGATCTAGGGTTTGGAATTTTGGGAAAACTGTGTAAGATTGGAAAACCTAGCGTCTTTTGCTTGTGATTGGATGTTACATCCACATATCTGTTATTTTTTGTTTTCAATTAGGTATTGCTTCATTTCTAGGATTCGGAATTTTGGTGGTCTTGGGGGTTTTGTTCAATTTAGAGTGCATGTTATGTACATGGACTTGTAATTTAACTTTAGTGGCTGATTTGCATTTAGGGTACCCCTGCTTCCGAATGTTTAGGGTGCATCCCCTATTATCCCATAAAGAGTGGCTTCCCTTGCATGTACGGGTTGGGTGTTTATTTAAGCTTGTAATGCTTGCTTCAAGTTTGTGTCATTATTGTGATTAGGGTAATGATAGTTTTGTAATGAGATATAGTTTTAGGGTAATGTTTACAAATCTAAGATGTAATTTGGGTAATGTTTGCTTCAAATATGTGTGATTTATGTTTTATATCATTGATTGTTTTAGGGTAATTAGGATATAAACATGCTTGATTTAATGTTTACGCCCGTTGGTTTCGAGAGGATCAAGCCATAGGGAACAAGAAAACGCAGTGAGTACCTATGTGATAACCTTAATGTTTACTCTTTGTGTCATCAACTATTGTTTACCGTGTATTTGAATATCTGAACCATATATAGCGTTTACTATTTTTTGGAAGCTATTATCCTTATATGGTTATACATGTTTCCTATTGTTTATGTCGATTTGGGTATACGATTCAAATATTGTTTACTGATTCGCAAGGCAATAACCATTGTATGTCATGGACCCTACTCCAATCATGGTTTATATCCAAGTATTTCTATCTATTATGTGTATTGTCATCTCATTTATGAGCAAGAGGAGTATGAGAAGTCCGAAAGGAGAAGTATGCGCAATGCCCCCCTAAATACTTGATTCTAGATAAGATTTTTGAACAAATAATCTTTTTGTAGAGACCAACCCAAGGGAACAATAAAGATTGTTTTAACAATCTCAAGATACACAAGACAACCTTTACCGAGTTGTGTAGGGTCTTGAGAGATGAGGGTGGCATGAAGGATGATAAGTATGTTTTAATTGTGGAGAAGGTTGCGCTTTTCCTACGCACATTAGCCTACCTCCAGAAGAATAGGACACTACAAATAGATTTTCGAAAGAGTGCACAAACAATACGTGTGGCCTTTCTTGAGGTGCTAAAAACTTTGATTAAAATAAAGGGCATATTTCTCGCCGCACAAAAGGCTATAACAAAAGATGGAGATGTTTCCAAGTACAGTTTAGTTTACTTGCTCCATGTTGTATGAATTTCCATTTATTGCTTGCTAACATTTTTGATAATCTGGTGAAAGGGCTGCTTGGGGGCTTTGAATGGGACATACATAGGTTTACATGCACCCACTGAATACCAGTCGCACTATAGGCCTAGGAAAGGGCAGTTGACAACCAATGTGCTTGGATTTTGTGACACACAAGGCAATTTTGTATACAGGCTTTCTAGCTGGGAAGGTTCAGCAGCAGACGCATGGGTGTTGAGAGATGTTATGACTCTAAGGCCATGATTTAGGGTGCAACGAGGTATATCTAAACTTGTTTCTTTAACTTAATTTAGTTAAACCCGAAGTTTATTTATATGGCACTAGCCTAGTTTTCTCATTTGTCTCAGGTTGTTAAGACTTGTGTGACGGAGGGGTACATGAACTGTGAATATTTTCTCACACCCTATACGTCCACAAGGTACCACGTTAAGGAGTGGGGGCTTGGGCCTAGGAGACCACATAACCCACAAGTGATCTTCAATATAAGACATGCTATAGTAAGAAATGTCATTGAAAGGGCATTTGGAATTCTGAAGAAGCGGTGGGCGGTGTTGAGGAGCCCTAACTATTACCCCCTTAAGAAATAGGCAAATATTATGCTAGCGTGTGCTTTACTTCATAACTTCATTATGAACGAAACGACAAATGACCTATTATTGGTTAGTGGGGATTTGGTTGAGGATGTGCACAATGTGCCATTGAATGTCTTGAGAACAGTATATTCAGTCGGTTCAATCCTCACCGGCATGAAATCAGAAGCGAGATGACATAGCATATGAAATGTGGGTACCGTACACTGGTCAAGGACAAACTCTAGCTACAGCTACAGTACAAGAGCCAACACCAATTATCTTGGAGGATTGATATGTGACTATTGTTGTTATGTTAGGAACTTGTATTTCTTAGTGATTTATGGATGGACAATATTGATTTCTTTATTCCATGTTGCATTATCTAGTTGTGTTCTGAATTTGTATTTGCATCATCTATTTGTAGCATCTTAGATGATCTATCTCTGTGTTTTCTTTTTTTTATGTGGTTCTTCATTTAAGACGAGAAATATGGATGATGGTACCGCTTATTGGTCTACCTTCAATGAAGATTTAGAGGAAGAATTACCGGAAATCCCTCTACCCAAGCCAAAGCCAAAGGGGAAGTAATTATTTAAATGCTTGACAACTCCATTGAGGAAGTCTCCATCGAAGAAAGCAAGCAAGGGGAACAAGAATTCTCCAAAGAAGAAAGTATATCACAATGTACGAGGAGAAGACCATGATACAAGCAATGAAGGATCTCACATTGGAGGGATACAAAGCAGGGGTAGGGTGGAAGAATGGCTTCCACCAAATGTGTCCTGCAAAGATAAGACAGTTGGTGAGGGAAGTAGGATTATGATTGGGAATATCATGAACATGATTCATGTGTGGAGAAGGGAGTATGGTCTGGTGAGTGAGTTTGCAAGTCAGACTGGCACTGTAAGTGAGTTTGCAAGTCAGACTGGCACTGTAAGTGAGTTTGCACACCCTTGTGGTAGACAATCCTAAGCTTTAGAAGGAGCTACTCAAGGTTATAGTATTGTTGTGTTTATTTTTTCTTAACCTGATTAATTGTCACATAATCCAGTCTCATTCATGGTGGAGGTGAACTAGAGATTTTCTACTCTAAAGGGGAAGAACTTTCTCTTCTATAATGAACGGTGTGAAATCTTTGGTAAGTATTGGGCTCAAGGATCACAATAAAAAAGATTTTTTTTTCGGCTGCAAAGGATTTGGATCTAGTCGAAGCCTGCATATCCAATGATGAGGCAGAAGAAGAAGAAAGAGACATTTTTGAAGAGAAGGAGAAAGATCCATTTGAATAGGCTATGACCTCACAGCATTCACTTGTTGAGCCTAGTGGCAACAACACTAGGAAGAGAATGATAGTCGCCGCCAGTCAAAGCATTTTCGATAGCAAAGCCTCTCACACCTTTGCAGAAGATGATGTTATATTGGCCAAATGAGTTAAATGGTTTGAGACACAACGTACCACTAATGAGACCAATGAGAAGAAGGCAATTGGCATTTTTGAGAATTTGGAGGAGTTTGCAAACCTCAACTTTGAGAAGAAGGTCGATCTGGTCGATCACCTTATGTTGTACCCCAAACAGTACGCAATCTGGAAGAGTCAATGGCGTGAAGGAAGGGAGGATTTGATGAGGCTCTTCTTCAATGGGAAGTGGAGTACGGTGAAGGAGATAGATTCATCTAATGCGACTAACAGTTGAACAAGTGTTGTTGGTAAAACACTTATGTTGGTGTTGGATTTTTTGAACTCTGGTTTGGTTTGGTTTATGGTATTGGTAAAAAACAAGTGTTGGTGTTGGTAAAAAACACTTGTTAGGGTTTATTTTTCTGAACTCTGGTTTGGTTTGCAGTATATCAAGAATGTGATCGTACATAATGATGTTGGTGTTTGTTTTTCTGAACTCTAATTTATAGTATATACAGGTGGTGCACTTTGCTTAGCGTTGATTTGCTGTTGTGTAGTCCGTTCAATGTTGGTTGATTTTAGTGGTTTGGTAAGTTATGGCAATCAGTGTCTTAACTTTTTGGAATTGTACACTAAAATATAGATGCATCTGTTGTGTAGTCTGTTCTATAATATTTGTATAGATGTATTTGCAGATTTTAGTATATGAGTGTACTTTTTGGAATTATACATTAAAGTATATCAGTGTACTTTTTGGAATTAAATAGTGTATGGTAACTATGGTTTGGTTTGTATAGATGCATCTGCAGAATTTATTGTACAAGACTCTTCGACTGGACAATAATGACAAATTAATCTAGACTTTCAAGTTTCTCAAGAAATTTGCAGACTCTTGAACTCACAACCGTTACACCTTGCTACTCATCCAATCAACTTTGGCCACTCCAAGAAAGTCCTAACCTTTTCCTGGAAGCTTATGCAAAATGCAATCCCAACCAAAGATAATCTTCAACATAGAAACATCATACAACAAGGACTGGATATAAGTTGCCCCCTCTGCCGAACAGACAATGAAACATACAACATTTATTCTCTAAATGTTTAATTGTTATGCAAGTATGGCAACTAATGATAGCATGGATGTCTCTGGACAACATAGAGCTACTTAACATTAATGAAGCACTAGCTCTACATGTATTTATGCAGATCAAACAAGATACTGTGCATTTGGAAACCATACAACTAAAGAGGCTTGGAAAACACTTTGGTTAGCTTTGATATGGTGCATTTGGAAATATAGAAATCTGCATTTCTTCCAAAGAATTGATATGACTGCAACACAGCTATTATCTATTATACAAAACTCATCCTGGTTATGGATCAGAGCCAAAAGAGCTCCGGGATTATTTCCTTATATGAATGATTGGTTGTTGAATCCATTAAGTTGTATAACTTTTAATATATAACTCTGAGGGGTAAAATGAAGTAGCTCAGATCATGATGGTATGGTTTATTGTGAATTTGGCGATGGTTTATTGTGGCTTAGTGTTAAAGAAGAAATAATCAGTTCTGGAAATCTGAGACTCAAGATGAATCTGCTGATATCTCATATACTGTCAGTACTTTATTGTGAATTGGTGATGGTTTTCATGAATGTTGATGATTGGTATTAACAGTAAGAAAAAGAGCCAGTTCATACAGGTACCAACTGCCTTATGATTTCTTTGTCAATACATATACTTGTGTAGTCTTGACAGGAAGTCTGAGTAGAAGATAGACATATCATATTGGAAATTGAAGGATCCAGCCTTATGATTTGGCACACTCTGTCATGACATAACAGAAGAGATTAGGTGTACTCTGATGCTAGAAATAGAGAAGGAAAGAGGTAAAGTACCCCACCCCCACATAACTTTGTTCTGAAAACAATTTTATTTGTCTACTTTGTTAAGGTGCAGGTTAGGGGAAAACAAACTATTCTGCTCCATATGCTAAGTCGAGTACCTGCTTCCATAGAGGAATATTCATGACCTAACAGAGAGATGAATACATTGACATGTTCATGAAGGTAGCGGAGGACACAACTATGCTCCTAAAATGCAGCTGAACACATCAATGGAGCTGTCATTCAAGCAACTATGCCCTTGAGATGCTGATCAGAGTGTCTGACTACACAATATTTGTCCCCATCATGGAGCAAATACCTGCTTACACGAAGGGATGGCTGCAATTTAGCCATCAACGTCAAACAACAAAAGCTTGGTGAATTGCATAAAACCAAGATGCCTGTTGGTGGCAAAACAACAATAGGACTCAATGCAGTCGCAGAATGAGGAGGGCAGCAATTACAAGACTTGATTGCTATAAGGTGAATAGGGTGAGCTGTGCCGACTACTCCAGTAAAGATCCTTGGAGTCATACTTGTATGGCGGCCCGTAGAGAGAGGCATCCGGTCCGAGCTAAACGGGTCAAAATCGGTTTAGTCCGATCCGGACCATTTTTGTGCCCACCTGGGTTTAAAAATGGGCAGTCTTAGGCGGTTTAGGACTGTAAAACGGGCGGTCCGGGCTAAACCGTTTAGTAAAACGGGCGGATACGGTTTATCAAATTTTAATTTGGGAGGATACGGGCGGGGCCCATTTAGACCGCATTTTTTTTCATTTTTCATTTTTTTATAATTTAAATCCTTATAACTTATAAAGTTAAAAAAATAAACTTGTTACTTATAAATTTTTAATTTATAATTCATATTCATATTCATATCTTAAGATAAGTTTATAAGTTCATATATATTTATAAGTTTATACTTTA
>JAOWBN010214434.1:0-13674 GCA_028565015.1 Pinguicula moranensis
ATAAGTGACAATGATGGGTTAGTGTTGATGGGTGGGTTTTCACAGTCAGAAATTAATTGATCTTTCGAACCTTTTCTTCAGTACTTGCATCCCATCCCAAGATTTCTTGAACCGCTATCTTTCTCTCACTGGTTTGATGCACTGGAACTTCATTTATACATGTATCATAGTTTCATAAACAACTTAAAACATAAGAAGAATGATGAAGAGTTTGAAACAAGTTTAATTTTTCTGATAAATGCTCCTGTATCTCATCAGATTCTGAGATTCTCTATAGTTGAAAGTCCAAGAGAAATTGTGTACTTTGTATTGGTATTAGAAAGGAAATGGATTGATATGTGGGCATCTTTTGTTCCTGCTCAAACCTGATTGAACCTGGATGCAGAGTGGCTTTTATCTTCCTTGGAAAAAATCTTTTATCTCTTCTGAGTAAGGTATGATACGATGGCATATATCCCACCCTCCCTGTACCTTATTTTAACTTTTAGGGTGGATTTATTGGGTATGTTTGGTTTGGTTTATGGTGAAGCCCTGGTTCTATCAGGCATTCTTGGCCCTTTGCTCTCTGTTTTCAAAGATGTTTCATTGGAAGACGACGTGGGCAGGCTGCTTGTACGCCTGGGCTTCGCTCGATTGTTTGGGCATCCCCGGTTTGATGCACCTGAATCGTCATCAATCTACGGGAACCGTGTTCATTAGATGGAACAATGTGGGATGATGATTCGAGTACTGATATCAACGCATTATATGGTAGAAGCATTATCAACCAGTGCACAAAAATGCATTCACCACATATGATTCTGCAGAGATTTATATAATATTTATATTATATAACTTGGTACATATTATCAAGTCTACTGTATATCCTTTATATATCTACAGTTTTCTGCATTGATAACCAAGATTGAATCCATGGTTGGTTGAAAGAAATTTTGGTGTGAGAAGCCATTGCAGATAATAGGAGTTTTCTTGATGTACATGAGTTGCTGCACATTTATAGGCAAAAACGCATACATGCTCTAAGCTATCATTTAGTCGAACTGCTTTGAGTTGTCCTGCAGCCGATTGCTTTTATCTAGATAGACGTGGAGCCACTTCCTTATCCTCTGAAATGTGGTGGTCTTTGTCATTTCGTCAACA
Organism: Pinguicula moranensis; assembly: GCA_028565015.1. NCBI lineage: Eukaryota > Viridiplantae > Streptophyta > Magnoliopsida > Lamiales > Lentibulariaceae > Pinguicula > Pinguicula moranensis. Next base: position 1,141 of record JAOWBN010214434.1, read on the forward strand.
AAAGTAGGTTGTATGCCACACCAAGTTCAACGAAAGACTACGCGAAGCTTGAACCCAAATAATAAGAAATAAAAAAATAAAATTGAGAAATTGAGCAAAGGAGTAGGAGACGATTGTTAAGCCAGGAGAGAAAGGAAGAGAATTAGAAGAAAAATAGTTAATGAAGAAAGGTCTTATGCCGCCGTGATATTTTTTTTGGTAGGTAATCAGTAGATTGAATCCCACTTGATATTCTTCGGGCTCACTGGGCTCTCCGACTAATTCAGAGGTGTCGAAGCCAGATATGTCACCAGCCAGATTCAAACCTCAGGCCTCACTAAGCAAGCCCTGTGTGTCTGGAGCCGTGGCCGCTGGGACACAGGCGCTTTGACTTATGGCACCGTGACATAGTGGCCGACAAGGGATCTTATTAAATAATTAAAAATAAATATATTTTTTGGCAGAATATAATGCAAGACCAATAGAAAATAATTCACTAGCAGAAATTTGGCCCCTAGGCCCTTCACAGGATAGCCCATCAAAATGATTTTGTCCAGCAAATTTATCTAGCCCAAAAGATAAGTCCTAGCTCCTAAAAACTTGTAATTATCGGCCCAAAATATAAATAAGGCCCAAGTTTTGCACCGTCTTCTTCCACGCCCTAACAAAATCTGCAAACTCGCCGCTTCACGAATCGGCTTCGACATCTGAAATTAATAGCAATCACCGTCTGCTCTAAGATTAAGAGTTGACTACGCCATTGCTGCCGGAACCATTGCAATAAAGCTTCAAGGCAGAGATGTGTCTATTGCCGAAAGTGCTCGACAGATACTTTGGTACTGAGTATCGATGAGTAGCCTCATACACTGTTTCGTAAGTGCTCTTGCCCATGATTTCAGCAGTGGCACACAGAAAGAAAGAAGATCATCTGCAGAGAAGACCATTGGCTCATCAAAGTGCACTAGTTTCCCATCTGTCTCTCCAGACTCGACTACACTGGCAGTCGGGGGAATACCCTTTTTTGCCTTGGGATGCAGAGGCACCCTTCCCCGTCCTGGCTTCATTCTCCATATTCCTTTTCCTTTTCAAGAGGCATAGCAAAGCACAGCATGCCACCAGCAGGATTGTGAGAAGAACTTCAGCTAAGATTAGCAGAATGTCTTTGGTGCTGAGTTTTCGACTTCGTTTATTGGGTGCTGGAGGTGGTTGGGATGGACGCAGAGGACAGTGCCAGCACTGTATTTTTTTTTTTTTTTTTTTTTTGATACTGAGGTATTCGGATATGGTGCCCTAGTGGGGGCTCTTTTTCCTGATTTTTCAAGAGCTGATTTACCAAGAAGTACCAAGATCAGTTGGAGTATATTTCGGGGCTAGGCCTATTTGGGCTTGGGCCCGAGTTACCACATAGTCGGAGCAAAACATAGAAGTGTAGAAACTTCTAGACACTATATTACTTGATAATATTGTCCGCTTTGAGCTCCTCACGGACTTGTTCTTGAGATTTTTATTCCAAAAGACCTCATCCAAATCCAAGTAATGTGTGGTAAATCTAAATCTATTTAAACTGGGTTTCTAACCTTGGGGCCCACTACCTCTGGGGCGTACACCTCATTGGGGCACGATACACTACGGGGGCCCACCTCCGGGGTGTGCACTACTCTGGGGTACGACCATAATACGGGGGGCCCACACCAGTAAATCCCAGCTCTGATACTATATAGAATTTTTAGACACTACATTACTTGAATGATATTGTCCACTTTGGGCCGAAACCCTCATGGGTTTGTTTTTGGGCCTTTTTTTTCTCCCTAAAATGCCCCATCCAAGTAACGTGTGGTAAATCTATTCAAACCCTCCTACATTTGGGTTTCTAACCCGTGTGGATTTCAACAAGAAGCTTGCAGCAAAGACAGAAAAACAGTTTCCAGGAAAAAAATAGAGACAAGTAAACGTGCGCGAACAAATGGGTTAGGCACATACGGAAAAAAATGTGCAAATGTTTTTAAACCGCGCTGCATTAAAATGTGCGTGCGGGCCAATTTTTTCTTAAAAAATGTGCATGTAATATCCATCCGTTTTACAATACGTATGCGTGCCAGGCGAATTTAGCCTGCAAATCGTGCGTGCGGTAAGGGCTGGCTCGCACCTGAATTTAAAAAAAAAAAATTATACTATTATTTTTATTAAATAATAAAAAAAAATTAAAAAATAGTATAAATGTGCCTGCCTCATTTGCACGCGGACTGACCCGACACATTTTTTATGCATGTCGTGCTAAACATGCGCGTATAAAAAACTGTGCATTTTTTTGGACGTGCACTTTTAACCCTAAGGGTGGGTTTGGCGTCCAGGGAAAAATAAACTTGATTTTGGGAATATTTTGGGAAAACGTTGGGATTCCCTATTCAAGCCTGTTTGGTAACGCTTGGGCTGCCGAGGGGAATACTGTAAACTGCTTGTTCGGTATCGCCACTGTTCGAGAGGAGTAAACTAAGATTTCGAGTAGAATTTTATATTTTGACCATTTTACCCTTACTTTATAAAATGAATTTTGGAATAGGATCTTCTGTTTTAATTGAGATGGAAACATCGATCGACAACTTGGAATCAAGTACATGTCTACATTCTAAGTAAACGTTTGGTTAGTTAGACACGATGGTCCAAGTTTTAGATAACTACAATTCAGAGCTTACAAGAACCAAAAAAACTTATCTTTTCGATGTTTGCAATTTTAGCTTACAAGTAAAAAAACAAACTGCAGTTTCGTCGGAGCTCCGAAAGCCATGTAAGTTTTCTGCATAAAAATCAGTATTTGCTTCGGGTACTACATCATAGACCTCAGGGAGAAATTAAAATCCATTGAGCTCCTATGGCAAAGAAGTAGCACAAGTTTAACTAATCTGTCAGGCTAACTAAAAACCAAATTACTCACAACGGGATCGATCATGACTAATTTGAATCTAAAACACTGTTGTAATTATGAAGGTGAAGCTGCAATGGTGTTGTGTTCTGTGCCAGATGGTCCTAACCCAGTAAAAAGAGATTTGAGTTTGGCAACAAGCTGCTCAAGATCATGCTTCCATGACCACGACGGATCATTCAGAGCCCGAATGGAATTCAGACAAACAAGAAGAGTTCCACCTTCATGAAGAAGAACCTGAAACATTGACAAGAAAAGTAAGAACAACCTTCGAGTTTTTTATTGAGAGTTGACGAGCTGAGCTAAAGAATCAGTAGTTGGAGTTGAGTTTGAGGTTGCCTAACTTAAGAACAGATGAGGGCGTAACCTTTCAGTCGAAAGTAAAGCATTATTCTAGCAAATAATGCATGCGTATTGAAAAGACATGACACAATGCAAATCATAAGGATGAGAACAAGACTTACTGTTAGCCACAAAGGTAGAACCCCCAAAACTGATGTAAGGGAAGCCACGACAATGCTAGATAAGGCCAGTGCAACATTTTGTCTAATCTACAGGTATATTATGAATGGAGCATGCTATGTAAGATGCATATAGTAAAGTTGACAACCTTCCAATAGGAAGAGTTGTTCCCTTTTCCATTGCAGCAGCAACAGCGAGGGCTTCTTTCTGGCAGCTTGGCACACAACAAGAAACAGTTTGTTCCTCATTGTTGCTAGTATGTCCATGTATGGGTTCAATTGCTTTGCATGTGAACTCTCCGGTTGTCAGTGTGCCTGTTTCATCAAATGCAATATTCTGACATGAAGCTAGAGCATCGAAAGGAAGTTATGTGTCTAGGCAGAAATATGTAGAAACTGAAATGGTAGAATAGTAAGAATCTGCAGAGAGGAGGGAGGATCAAAGGAGGTGGTAAAACCTTTGTGATTGCTCTGATACCATGAACATGTTGCTAAGGATTTGCAGGATTTAAGCTGTTTGTGTTTTGAGTGCTTGTGTGAATTTTATGAGCAATTAGGGAGGAAGACTTGTAAAAAGATAAATTTCCATCGAATTGCTTGTCATTCATTGAGATACAAACTGTTTTTATACATGTTTATGATGAACATTGTGTAAATGGTAACTTGCAATCTTGTACTTGATTCTTTCCTTGATTTTCGGACTGATTTGTTCCTTGATTTTTGTTGATTTCTTCCTCTAAATTATGCTGATAATTTGGGCTGGTGAATAAATAATGGGACCATTCCAAATTAGCTATGTGCAAGTCTTTGGTGATGAGATTATGGTCAATACCAGCCAACTAAGGTAATAGTGAACAACACAATGGGCAAGTAATGCTATGATATTCTTGATTGAAAAAGGGTGTTGCTCGATGAAATTGAGACCTAGCAACCTGTACTGCATATTTAACAAAATTGAAATATACCTTTCTTGCACAAGCACTAATTGCAGTTGCATAAACCAGTGGAGCCACAGCCAATGCACAAGGTGATGCAGCGACCATAAGACCCAATGCCCTATAGATTGATCCTCTGCAAACTGGAGAACCCAATGCCCAGGGACAATATTCCAATCAAGATAAACTCTTGTTGCTCAACATTTCAACAACACAGACTCTACAAACACAGCGAATAAAAACTGATGAAGCACAGACCTCACCAGCTTTGACCAATATGTATGATCCAACTTCCAAATCATTCACAGGAACACTGTCGCATAATAATATCTTGCGCTAAAATACCCTTAATTCAACCCTAAAGGTAGCAGTGAGATATACATATCGGTTTTGATGCAGATTCGGCGCAGATTCTTCGATTCTTCGGCGCAGATTCTTCGATTCTTCAATTCTTCAACGACTAGATAGAAGGAGGAGTGGCGACTGGCGAGAACGGGTTCGGCCCAATGAAGATGAACGACAGGAAACCTAAATTCAGGGGCAAACTTGTAATTTCAAGATTTGGGTACAAATAAGGGTTGTAGAAACCCTTGTCGCGGGAGGGATTAAAAAAGCCGAGTTTCACCTAAGTTTCCCCTGCCCGGATCGTAAACCCCTGGGCAGGTGACGGACACTAAACGGGGGGAAAAGGGGGTATACGACAGGAAACTTCGACTAAACCCAATGTATGCCGGACGCCAAACGGAGCCTAAAAGATATATTCTTGCTTTGTCTCTCATCCATTTATTGATTTCGTTCCTTTTTGTTTTTCAAAACTTGCTTCCATCAAGTGAATGCTACTTATGACTCTTGTTTATAACATCTCCTCTGCCCTCTGAACCCTCTGTATAACGGGGCAATTAATGAATTTCATTCTCTGATATTTCAGGTCAAACTTTAACCTGCTTAATTATCATGGATTTCATACTGCAATTTTAGAGCGAGGCGATGAAATTATATCTGCAGCATCTATCAGGTAATAAAACAACACTTAACATTAACTTTTGAAGTCAGCAATTGCACAAATTAAATTACCTGAGATGTTTGTTATTCTCTTTCTTTGGTGGAGGTATAATAAACATTTTCTCCTGAGCTGGTCTAGCTTGTTGATTGTTTGATTTATTTTCCAAATTTTAGATGTACTGCAGTAAATGTGGGACTATTCATGTGTAGAATATCATTTTCTGTGCCTGGTTTCTTATACATGGAAAATTCCATCTACCTGTTTTAGGATACTGTTGGCAATAACTATTTAAATCGCAATTACTTGGGCCATATTTTGCAGCCGGTGATGAATATCCTGATTAAATGCCTCCTTATTTTTAAGGATAAATTTGTGGAAAAAGGCTTTAGCTAGAGAGTTTTACTTCTCCAGTTTTTATACAGTAACTGCTAAATCAATCTCCGGGTTTGAAAACTAACTTTCTTTGTATATGTTGAGATGCTATTAACCAAGGAACAAGCTTCAAATGTGCCATTTACGAATAGAAAAATATTCCCTTTCCTGATTCAAATCTAGAATCAATACAAACATGTTAATGAAAGCAGAGACCATTGAAACTCTTCAATTCGTTTTTTAGAATTAGACAGGTTAAGGTTCAGTTGTTTGGGGTTGCACTAATTTGATTCTAAGGAGTTTCTGTTCTCTGCTAGGCTGCACGGAGATCATCTTGCTGAGATGCCATTTATCGGAACTCGTGAGATTTATAGGTGCCAAGGAATGTGCTGGCGCCTTTTGTCTGCAACCGAATCTGTAAGATGTTTGGCATGCAATTATTTTTCTACGCCTGTCATGTATGCAACATAACAGTTTTTGTTACTCATGCATCACTTACTATAATGTTCCTCATAGCTGTCATTATAAGACTCCAAATGGAAGTTTGTAAATGTCTAGTTTATCTCAATATTAATCCTAGTAAGAGGGACGCTGAGATCTTTCATTTGGAGCAGTTGCTGCTAGCTCAAGCTTTGTTCTGGACTAGTAATTTGGTATTTATATATGTGATTCCAGGAACTTCGTTTGCTGAAGGTTGGACAATTGATTATCCCGGCCATATCAGAGCATATGAACACTTGGACTGAAGTTTTTGGTTTTGATGAACTCGAGGATGTACACAAGAAAGAAATTAAGTCCCTGAACATGTTGGTCTTTCCAGGGACAGATATGCTGCAGAAGCAGTTAGTTAAGCAAGAAGTTTTTGGTATAACTTTCCTTTTTCTTTCTATTTTATGTGTTAGATACAGGTATAAATTTCAGCAGAGAAGTATCTGTTGTAATGCAAACCACATATTCCTTGAGTTTTTTTCCTTAATCTGAAGTATACAGTTACCTCTCTGGTAGGCACAAAGGTCTCTAAATCAATCAAGAGTCAACCTCAGTTGCCTGGTGTGGTTGAGAAATCCCATAGCGATTCATCCCTAGAGCAAAATATACAGCAGGCCAGTGATTCTGGTGGATCCCACGATTCCACGAGTAAATTCAAGGCTGATGCTTTTGAGTCTGAATCTCCAATTCCAGCCATTCCTTCACATAAGGAGGCAGATAGTGGTCCCAATAATGCTGGTGAATCTGATAATCTTCTTGTTAGCCAAGGAACTCCCGAGGCCAAGACTGAGGTGGAGAACATACAACCTCAGTTGCTTGGTGCGGTTGAGAAATCCCATAGTGATTCTTCCCTAGAGCAAAATAAACAGCAGGCCAGTGATTCTGGTGGATCCTACAATTCCACGAGTAAATTCAAGGCTGATGCTTTTGAGTTTGAGTCTCCAATTCCAGCCATTCCTTCATATAAGGCGGCAGATAGTACTCCCGATGCTGCCTGTGAATCTGATAATCTTCTTGTCAGCCAAGGAACTCCTGAGGCCAAGACTAAGGTGGAGAACATACAACCTCAGTTGCCTGGTGTGGTTGAGAAATCCCATAGTGATTCTTCCCTAGAGAAAAAAAAACAGCAGGCCAGTGATTCTGGTGGATCCCACAATTCCACGAGTAAATGCAAGGCTGATGCTTTTGAGTTTGAGTCTCCAATTCCAGCCATTCCTTCACATAAGGAGGCAGATAGTGCTCCCTATGCTGCCGGTGAATCTGATAATCTTCTTCTCAGCCATGGGACTACTGATGACAAGACTGACGTGGAGAACATACAAAAAGGATCCTCTATAAACTTGAAACTCAGCAGTGATAGCTCTGACATGGAAAATCAGTTGCCTGATCCTCCTGAAACTGATAACATCAACTCTTCTGTTGAGGCTGTCATAGGCAGTGAATGTGGAAGTCAAGACACTTCTCGTGATTCTGTTCTTCATGCTTCTGTCAAAAATCTAAATGCAGATGAAGCCTGCAGACCCCAGGATTCTGTAACCTTGGAGAATTCAGAATTGGCAAAAGTTGAGATTGATTCTGTTTCCTCTCTCAAGCTTTTTGAAGATGCTATCCCTGAAATAACTGTAAATAATGGTGGCCCTAAAATGCTGCCTGGTTCTGCTTCAGTAGCAGCTGCTCAGAATACTGAAGTGAGAATTAATGGGGAGCCCTGCCCCGCATCTTGTCTCGCAACAATTGACCATGAGCCCTTCCCACCGGTTAACCCTGACCAGAGTCAGACAACTGAATCTGCCATAGAGAACGGACTTCATTCATCTAAACACTTAGATACTGCTGCAAGTGCTATAAGAGATGTTGCTGGAGGCGGCACATGTTCATCAAATACTTGTATCAATGATGAGAAATGTGATGAACCATTTGAAGCTTCTGCAGAGAATGCATTAGCATCAAGCAACGGGAATCAAAGTCCTACCTGTATTTCTGCTGCTTTTAGTACTGCTGATACTTCTGAAACTGATAAACCTGATGAAGAGAACGAGATTTCTGTTGCAGCTGATGCTGTAGTTACTTCTAGTACTTGTTCTGGTGGCGAAGCCATGGTTCAGAAAATCGGAGCAACATAAAATAACTCAGATTCCAGCGACGGTGGGAACATGGAATAACTAACTTCAATGAGTTTGCATTGATATATGTTGGTATTTGATATTAAATGTAGTTATGATTAAATAGAGTTCAATAGAAATTATAGTTGTAGAGTTAATTAGGGTTTGAATTGTAGTACTATATATACTCCAAAAGGTTATTTTTAATACAGTACAAGTTTCTATATTATTTTCTAAATGGTATCAGAGCGATGTTCCTAAACCATCGATCACTATTCACCGCCAGTTACTGTTCACCGATCACTATTTACCGACAGTTATTGTTCACGATCACTGTTCACCATCGGTCACTATTCATGCCAATTACTGTTCATCGCCGCCACACGTCGCCGCTCGAAACGCAGATTGTAGGGTTTGCTCTCCTCTACGCATTGGTGCTCTTAGTTCATTGAAATGAGTTGTGAATTTGTGGTTTTCTGTAGTTTTGTGGTGTTTGTAACTTTTGCTTTAATGATGGAGTTGGTAGCATATGTTTGACGCACCACCTGATTTTCAGAGGTGCAGGTAGTGTGATGTGTGGAAGATTGAAGTTTGTAGTTTTGGGTTATTGATTGAGGTTGTGATTGAAGTTGTTTGGCGATGACGGAAGGAAATACCAGTGAGAAAACAGGCGGTGGCATTGAGTGTGCTCAACCATGAGACCCTGAAGGCTTTGATTGGTTTGGTTTACGGTCACACATGCCACTTTATGTGTGTGGTTACTGAATTCTATAACTCCTGAGATCTCCTCTTCAGTGGAGAATCTCAAGGTTGTGAAGGACATATGGATACGATTGAAGGAAGATTGTTCTAGCACGGAGAATTTGTTGAGAAAATTTTAGATCTGATTACAGATAGATGCTGAGACACAGAGGGGAAAAACTATGCAGGAGTACACTATTTATTTGTGAAGATTATGGGCGTCTTTGGAGTACTTTCAGCCCCTAGCAGACTATTCTACTGACTGTCCCAGTCGGAAGGTTGGGGAATAAGAAAAGATGATAAAACTTTTAAAAGATGTGGACCCGATCTATCATACACGGTCACCGATCTTGTTGGGTCAACAGACTATTCCCCCTCTAAGTGAGGCCATTGCTGCTATGTTACAGGAGGAGACCCGACTTCAGCTACACAAGACTGAGCCCATTGTAGGATCGGGGGCTAAAGCTATACTCACTACCGGTTGTCAATTGATTGAGACTCGCAGTTGTTATCAATGTGGTGAACCTGGATACTTGATGGAAGCTTGTCCCCAGCCGAGGAGAGATCGATTTATTAGATGTAGGGGACGTGGTAGAGGCGATCGTGGTCGGAGAGGTGGAGCTAGAGGTGAAGGACGTGGGGGCTATCGTACTCACCTAACTGTGGATACTGAAGAGAATGAGATCGGAGGAGCAGGAGACTTTCCACCGACCCTACCAGATGCATTTGCTCATGTTGCTCTACACTCAGTTGTGCGAGGTGCGTCTGATTCCCTTGCACTTGCATCATTTACCACTGCTGGCTCAGATTGGATTTGTGACTTTGGAGAATTCACACACGTGACAGGCTCTTATAGGGAGTTCAACACTTATACTCCCCTAAAAGTCCTATCTAGTGTTAAAGACTGTTGATGATACTGATAGGCTAGTAGTTGAAAATGGTACAGTGCACTACACTGACACTCTGACACTATTCAAAATTTTGCATGCCCATTCCTTTCCAGTTAACCTTCTCTCTTTCAGTTCTATTATTCTTAACTTAAATTGCCATTTTTTTCGATATTCCACAGGTGATCTTCCAAGAGAAGGGGTCCGACCGGGTTCTTGGGACTAGGAGATGGCGTGATGGACCGTGGTATCTGTATGGAAAGGGCATGGACTATGCCCTTTCATTGATGACAGAGAAATCTGAGAGGGAGAAGAGGATTGTGGCATATATGTTGCTTAATCATAGACGCTTAGGTCACCCTTTGTTTTTCCTTCGTTAGTATCCTCTTTCATCAGCAAAGATCAATAAGGACATTTTAGTATGTGATGCTTGTGAGTTTGGCAAGTATACCAGAAGCTCTTATGTTAGCCCTGGTCGTAGGCGTTTGCAGTTGTTTGATTGAGTGCATTTTGATGTTTGGAGGTCTTGCCCCATTTCGACAGTTAATGGATTTCGTTATTTTGTGACCTTTATTGATTGTTGCTCCCGGTTACTTGGTTGTACTTGATGAAAAATAAGAGTGAGGTTTTTGCTTCCTTTAAAGATTTTCACAGGGAGATTCAAACTCAGTTTGGTGCAATTGTGAAAGTTCTGAGGTTTGATAATGGTACGGAATATACGAATCAATTATTTGCACATTATCTATCATCACTTGGGATTAGACATCAGACTACATGTTGCTACACAACACAACAAAATGGGGTTGCAAAGAGAAAAAATTGTCACCTTCTTGAGATTGCGAGAAGCATGATGATATTCATGAATGTCCCAAAATATTTATGGGAACGAGCAGTTATGACAACACTTTATTTGATAAATCGAATACCCTCCAGAATACTAGAGTAGAAATCTCCATTTCAAGTACTGAATGGCACTAGAGGAGATGTGTTGGAGCTGCGGACATTGGTTGTGTATGTTTTTTGAAGGATAATCAATCTGGCGTCGGTAAGTTGGATTCACGAGTGGTTAAATGTCTGTGTGGAATACTCGATTGATCAAAAGTGTTATGTTTGTCGGAGTCCGAGTGATGACTGTTTGTGAGTATGGATGTTACATTTTGAGAGTTTAAACCTTACTTCACCCAAGGGAAAGCCCCACCATTCGGGTGCTCAACTCAAGATGGGCGAAGGGGGAGAGTGTGAGTGTATAGCGTGATGGGGAGACTGGAATGAGATGTGAGCCTTACCGTGGCTGTAGAGATAATTCCTTGCCCTTCTTCTACTCGAGACACAGATGGTGGTGAGGAGATGCGTCTGAGTGAAATTGATACTCCGGAGCTACGATACATGTATCACAGGAGAGGAGATGATACTAAGATGCGAGCACTTGTCCCATGTACCAATGCTCTATCGACCCTAACTCCAGAGACACCTGCATCATCCACTGCGGATTACTTAGCACTGATGCAAATCAAATAGACCTATTTATTCCTTAGGATTTTACACTTGTTGATAATTGTAAATGACTCATTTTGGTGATTTTTATTGAAAATATGGCATGATTTTTATTTTACTTCTTTTATGAATTTTTAGGAAAATTCATTAAAGAATAGAAATTTTGGGCCTAGCATTTCTATTGGGCAAGCCAATTCTATCAAGCCCAAAGCCCAAAGCATACAAGAAAAAAAGGCCTAATTTTATGATATAAAAAAGAGAGCCGCACAAAAAGAAAAGTTAGAGAAAGAAGAGCGCCGCTGTGCAAGAAAATAAAATGAGATTCATACCTCAAGCGGGAGAAGAAGCGCCACACGAGAAGAAGTCTGAAAAAGAAAGAAAGAAAGTGTCGAAGAGAGGAGGGAAAAATTGAGGCAAGAGAGAAAACAAATAAAAAGAAGAAGAAAGGTTGCACGACAGTTCACGGAAGAAAAAAAAAGAGAACGGCGGGATATTTTTATGTTTAGGAAGAAGTTGATGTGACAAGAGGGAGAGAAAAGGAAAAAAAACAAAGAATATAAAAAAGAGAATAGAATTTCTTCACGTGAATAAAAAATTGACGTGAAGAAAATTCATGTGAAGAAATTCAAGAAAGTGGAAAAAAGGAGCATTGGAGGATTGATAGAGGAGTTCACGCAGGAAGAAGGTGAAAAAGAAGGAGAGGAATTTGATTTGGAATAATTTTCACCACTAAATTGTTGTGAATTAAAGCTCGGATTGGATTGTTTCTTTAGAATTTTTTTGAATTTTTAAGTTTTAATTATATTTTCATTGTTTAAAATTATGTGATGGTGTTCCAAATTAAATATGCATAGCTAATTTATTATATACTCCTAAGTTGATAGATGGGTGACTGATTTTTTGTAGATGAATGTGAGTTTTATGTTTTGAATTATTTGTGATTAGTCTATTTGACAAATTAAATTAGTAAATGCATGTGATTTATTTTGGTCAAATAAATTACGTAAAAATACACAATATTGGTTAAATATTTGTTGTCATATTGTGCGATAATTGTCTAAAGGAACTTGAAACCTATGCTTAGACATAAGGTAGGTAAAAAGTGGATTTCTTGCACTTAATTGTTAATGTGAACATGCACTTGAATGAGT
>JAOWBN010214445.1:0-13673 GCA_028565015.1 Pinguicula moranensis
ATTCAGGTCTTAGTCCAAGAGGGAGGGAGGGAGGGTGACGGGGATAGTTGTGTCGCTCGCGCCATTCCTACCTCCATCATTCAGGATTCTGTTAGGAACTCACTTATAATGTACCCAATATATTCCCAACTAAGTTGGGGTATGGGGGTCAGATATACGCGACCTTACCTTTGTAATTATACAAAGAGGTTGTTTCCGTTCCGATCCAATATGAATTGCATCATTTGATATATTGAGTTCCAGCAACTTCACTAAATAGAAGCATTGGAATTTAATAGAGTCATTTTGCTCTAGTTCATTATTATCACAAAGTTAAAAGAATTGTCAATAATAACTCTTTCAGTTAGAAAAGCAATTAAAATTTATCATTACAACGATGCTCCCAATAGGTGTTATGTACATTTAAAGTGTTTTCCTCACATAAATGATATTATATGACAGTTCTGCAAGTGTGGTGTTGAATTCTCTCGTCTCAGTTTGGTATTCGATTTGGTAATGGGCATTATTGATCTCGTATCGAAACTTTTCGGTAATAATTGTTCGTTATCAAATAATTGAAAAATAGAACATTTTTAGTTTTTGGTTTTTGATTCATGTTTGGTATTTTACCGAAAATAATTTTTTTTAATATTTTAATAAATATTAATATTTAATAAAAACATTATTTTTCTTTGCTAAAAAACAAGGAAGATTCAATTTAAAACCCATAACACCAAAAAATAGGGGCGGAGCTAGGGGAATAGGGGGTCATGGTCCTCCCATAAATTAAAAAAAAATTATAATATGTATGAAAAAATATTTTTGCACTTTGGTTCCCTCAAGATATTGTAGACCAGTTTGTTTTGGTTTTCTATATAATATTGGTTTGGATGAGTTGGTAGACACACAGTTTTGTCAATGGGTCATGGGATCCAATCCCTTATCTTCGCTATCTTTTTTAAAAACAAGAAAAGTAAAAATTGGTTGATGGGTTTCGAAGAACCCATCATTGCAGGGATTCAATTACAACAACACCAAAAAACATAATTGCATAATTTTATTTCTAATACGTATTTATTATTTTATTTTGATCGAATAATTTTTTATTATATATATATATTAGTTTTTTAATATAATTATTTTTATAGGTTAATATTTCTGGGATTGATAGTCAAACAAATTGGTTGATTTTGTTGTAATCTAAAGAATTTGCGAGAGAGAAGATAAGAGGTTAGAACTCTTGTCAAAAGGGTGTGCATTATTTCCATTAGACTCCTTTATATATAGAGGTTTAGGACCGGGAGTTACAAAGGATATAAATCTTGAAACGGTCATAACCAATACACATTTATATATTTATGTGTATTTATAATACTCCCCCTTGATTGATCGAATTTCAAGGATACATACTTTTGTAATCTCCTTGAGTAGAGATCTTTTATGGTCCTCTCATTGAATTCTTTTTGGATTCAAGAGTATGCCAAAGTTGCCTCGTTAAAACCTTGCTTAGGAAAAACCATGTGGGAAAAAAATCCTAAGCGATGAAAAAAGAGTACAACTGCGCATTATTTATCCCATCAATGTATATTTCAGACATCTAAGACGTCTCATACCAATATCAGATACAATTTGCTTAAATACAATTTTAGGTAATGACTTCGTAAATAAATTTGCTAAATATTTCACTTGATCTGATCTGTTTGATATCGATTTCTCCATTTATCTATAATTCATTTGTGTAGAAGAACTTCGGGGATATATGCTTTGTTCTGTCACTTTTGATATATCCTCCTCTGAGCTGAGTGACGCAAGCAACATTGACTTCATATAATATTGTCGGCGTGTCTGAGATATTGGATAGATCACATGTTGTGTGGGTATGTTGAATGAATTTGTTTCAACCAAACACATTCTTTGCGCGCCTCATGTATTGCAATAATCTCTGAGTGATTGGATGATGTGATCGTCAATGTCTGCTTAATAGATCTCCATGAAATCACAGTACCACCATAAGTGAAAACATATCCGGTCTGAGATTGTCCTTTTCGCGGGTCAAAAAAGATAACATATAGGCCTGGGCAGCGGATGTGGCAAATCCACGCCCGCATCCGCCAAGTCCGCATCCGCGCGGAATGCGGTGCGGATGCGGATGAAAAATCGTGTTCCGCAAAGGTATGCGGGTGGAATGCAGAAAGAAGATTTTTTGCTTTGCGGAATTCGCATCCGCCCACATAAATTTATTTTTATTTAAATACAAAATATATGTGGGCGGATTCCGCAGGGTTCCGCATCCGCCCGCCCGTTATTTTTATTTATTTATTTATTTGTTTCTTTATAGGCATATGTACTTATGCGGATCCATGGTCCGCCACGCCCACGAAATTACTCAGAATCCACGGATTCTGCATCTGCCTTCCAGCAAAATTATGCAGAATTCATGGATTTTGCATCTGCCAGCAATATTTCACGGTGCGGGTGGATGCGGAACAATATCCTTTGCGAGCGAATGCAGAACTGATGTTTCGGTTCTGCATCATTTGAGGGCGGAACGCGGAACGGGCTACTTTGATTCTGCGCGCTCCATTGCCCAGGCCTAATAGCATCCATCTGCACATCCAATTAATTGTGATTTTGTATCACGGTTATAAAATAATCTCAAATTCGGGGTGCCGCTTAAATAGCGGAGAATATGCTTGATACCATTCTAGTATCTTTAAGTCGGAGTAGCACTATATCTTGCAAGGAGATTGACTGAAAAAACTATGTCTGGTCTCATACAATTTGCAAAATATATTAGTGCACCTATGACACTGAGATATGGTACATCAGTACCAAGCATCTCTTCATCATCTTGAATAGGACGAAATGAGTCTTTCTTTGTATTTAGTGACCTTACCACAATGGGTGTAGATAAATGATGTATGTTTCATGTAAAAGTTTTTCATGATTTTCTTTATATATGTTGTTTGATGCACAAATATTCCTTTAGAGACATGCTCAACTTGTAGTTCTACATATACTGCAATTATTACAAAATCATACTTTTCTTGATAAATATACATTGACAAATTACATCATCGATAGATCTTTGTTTTACAAAGTATTCATTCAATCGATTATACCACGTCTGACCAGATTGTTTTAATCCGTATAATAATTTTTGGAGTTGAATGCAGTATGTATTCTTCTGTTTACCACAAGATGCTGCAGACATCTTAAATCTTTTTAGAATTTTCATATAAATTTCTTTATCGAATGGTCCATACAGATATGCTGTAACAATATCCATTAATCGCATCTCCAATTTTTCAGATGATGCTAAACTAATTAAAAATCGAAATGTAATTGCATCCATGACCGAAGAATATGTCTCCTCATAATCAATTTCAGATTTTTGGTAGAAGCCTTGTGCAATAAAACGCGCTTTGTAACGCTCTATTTCATTATGTTCGTTTCTTCTTCGAATAGGTACCCACTTGTATACAACAGGCTTAACACCATTGGGTGTTTGAATAATGGGTCCGAAGACCTTGCATTTTTCGAGCGAGCTCAGCTCTGAATATATTACTTCTTTCCACTTTGGCTAATCATTTCGGTGTTGACATTCTTCGACGGAGTGTGGTTCTATTTCATTTTCACATTTTGTGAGATTTAAAGCAATTTTATACGCAAAAATATTTTCGACGGTAGTTTTATTTCTATCCAAAACCTCTCCTGATAATACATATTGAATTGAGATCTAATTGTAATCAGGTACCTGATCATCTTCATTATATTTCTCCTGGAGTTTCCTTTTCTTGAAGGGGAGTTTAAGGAGAGTCATTAAATATTATATCTGTCTGGGATTGGTGATCATTATAATTCACATTTTCTAGTGGGGCCCTTTTTCTGTCGAGGAACTTTGTCCTTGGTACGAATAGGTTTACCACACTTTGGGTGTTGTGTAGATTCATTTGCTGCTTTGTTGGTATTTTGTTCTTATGGGACATCAATCCTTATAGGGGCATTGACAGCTGGTATTTGTAATTTTACACCCAATTGCCTGTCTGTAAATGTATCCAGTAAGTAATTTGCAATATTATGCAAATGAATTATCCCTTGAACTTCTAGTTCACTTTCATTTAATCGTTGATCAAGATGGATGATTCTTTATTATGCCATATCATTTCTTTTCGTGCTTTAGTCACATGTTTTGCTCCCCCTAATGATGGGAAGATAGACTCATCAAAATGGCAATTGTCAAAACGTATCAAAAAGACATCACCTGTCAGAGATTCTAAATATATTAGAATCGAAGGTGTTTCAAAACCAACATTAACTCCCAACCTACGTTAAAGACCCATTTTGGTCCTCTGTATAAACCGCACAACCAAAAATTTGTAGGAATGATATGTTTGAGACTCTATCCGATACAAGCTGATAAGGGAAGTAAGGATCAGAAGCACATGTTCAATATTTAACAAGCGATGCATGTATAATCGCATATCCCCATGCTGAAATTGGCAATTTAGATTTCATAAGTAAGGGTCTAGCAATCAATTGCATGCGTTTAATTAATGAATCAGCTGACCCATTTTCGGTATGAAACATGCGCAACAAAATATTCAACATCTATGCCTATGGACATACAATAAGCATTAAATGCTTAGATGTAAACTCTGCAGTATTATCCAGTCTTATTTTCTTGATTGGATGATCTGGAAGTGTGCTCGTAATTTAATAATATGAGCAAGTAATCTAGCAAATGCTGCATTTCTACTTGAAAGTAAACAAACATGGGACCATTTGTTAGAAGCGTCAATAATGACCATTAAATATTAAAAAAATCCACATGCAGGGTGGATGAGTCAACAAATACCCCCATAAATTCTTTCAAGGAAAGAAGGTACTTCTAATCTAACCTTTAATAAGGATATGAGTTTTCCCCGGGAACATGTAGAGCATGACATATTTTTGTGTAAGCTTAAATTTCAAGGTTTCAATGTATATCCTAAAGAATTTTTAATAATTTGACTCATCATTGTTGATACCGGATGAAAAAGGTAATCATGCCAAATAGAGAATGTTAAATTTGTAGTGGAAACTGAATGTGTTTCGAACATCCTCATGGTTTTATAATAGATCTCGAAAGAGAAGGATTACAATTTCACAAAAATGAGTTTTTGCCCATTTTCATATGAAATTATATTCATATATTCTTCATTTACTTCTTCTAAGGTTTCAATATGGAAACCATTTAATCTAATATTCTTGAAACTTAATAAATTTTGTCTGGATGTAAGGGAAAATAAGCATTTAAAATGCTTATGTGTGTTCCATTAGGTAACACAATATTTGCTATTTTGAATCCTTTTAGAATGTTCGTCGGGCTAGAGATGGTAATGACGTTCGCCTTAGTCATTTCCAAACTATAGAAAAAATTTGTTTCTCTAAAGATTGAATGTGTCGTTGAACTATCAATTAAATGTATTTCATCATCCATATCTTTAGAGAAGTGAATGCATAAAATTAGCATAATGAGATAAATGTCTTAAGCAAGAATAAAAATACTTGAATAAATGATGTACTCATAAACAACATTGAAATTCGATTAATATTTTCTAGAGAAGATCATATTGATCAAACATATGTTCACTTTATTTTTGCATCAAACAAAAAGGTTATGCAAAGAAAAAGATCATAGAATTATGATTTCTCGTAAACTAATTAGGGCGAAATTTATTCCGTAATCATAAAATCATTACTTAGGCACATATACTATTTTTCTCCATTTTTATCCTATATGGGGTAGATCATGCTACTTGCTAAATCAACCAAAAATTAATAGAAGATAATAGCATTTATGCGATCATGAACTTAATTTTGGTTATTTAATTCTAAACTAATTAGCACAATTAATTTATTAATACATAAAATACATTAATATATTTTATTCATAATGATCTTAATTTATTCAAAATGATTAGACGGTATTAATATACTATACTATAAATGTTAACATCTTAACATGCATTTTGAATAATAACATTTTTTTCTTCCAAACCAACATCTATGGGGATTTTTGAAACTCAAAGGCCATTACATTTGGTTTTTAAATAAACCAAAATGTTCGCCTATTAATTAGGCAAATTAAGTCCACAATGGCATGAGAAAAATTATTTTTTAGATAAAATAATATATATTATTTAGCTAGAAAATAACAATTCAAGAATAGTGCAAAACTATCGCAAAATTCACGTAGATTCCTATTTGTTCTAATTTACTCTTTGTTCTTATGTTCTTTCCCAATTCATTCATATGGTAAATCGCCTCCAATACTCTTGAGAATCATGCTATACTAGTGAGTGAACCCAAAGATTAGTTTTCTACATGGTCGCATTCTGAAAGGTCAAAGCCATTTCTAACACATTTACAAGTATATTTCTTATTTTTTTACACAGCTTCAAAAAAAAAATAGTATTTATTTAAAAGAATCAATTACGTAAATCAATGACGTAATTAAATATTTATCAATATTTATTTTTTAAAAAAAATCAGATTTTACGTAACTGATGGTATGGGTTGAAGGGTGTGGAGGAATTAAATATGAAATTTGGGTTTATGTTGACAGGTTGTTTCAAAAAATTTCATCTACCGACAATAACGAAAAATGATATAGCGCATGAAACGCAAGAAAATGGGGCAAAATGACCGTTTTGCCCTCGTATTAAACACAACATCCCTATTTAACACAGGGGCAAAACGATCATTTTGCCCATTTTCTTGCGTTTCGTGCGCTATATTTCGTGCGCTATATCATTTCTGGACAATAACTTCTACTCTACTGTGTTTCGAGTAGATACTGTTGATCCTAATGTCCTTTTGGATCTCTTCCCAATGTATTGTGTGTGGTTGGCAGGAAAGAAGGGTTTAGACAGTGAGTAAACTACAAGTGCCTTTCATTTCCATGCATTGAGTTGATATCATCACTTCTTACCGGAGGCACTAACCAAATTGGGATCATTGGAGAAGAATGTCCATTTTTCTTTTGGCCAACTCCTTGAGAATTCCCGGTGAGGGGTTTCATGGTACTCAAGACAAAAACATAGGCAATAGCCTTCATCTTAAAACTTTGTTCATGGTTTCTTTTATTTGATATGCACGTATGTTTTTTCTTGGAAATAAATTAAAAAATAGTTTCAAAAACAAACATGATTATGCACTAAGAAGCATTTCCTACTTTGAACGTTTTGGTTGGTGAGCAAACTGACCTCATAACTATGAGGTCTAGGGATTGATACCCACCTGGGTCGCAAACGAAAACAGTCTCTTTGTATAATTAAAAGGGTAAGGCTGTGTACATCTGACCCCCCCGACCCCAACTTAGTTGGGAATATACTGGGGAAAGTTGCTAAAAAACCTTTTGGTTGGTGGGCTGATAGTGGTGCTATTATTCATGTGTCTACTAATTTTCAAGGGTTCAGAAAAATCTAAAAAATTGAACATCGACAGATCAATAATTAAAAAAGAACAGATCAAAATACCTCGATATAGCCGAGGTTTTTGCAGTAGGGCACTCGTGCTAATAACGTGTTGTAATCTAAAGAATCTACGAGAGAAAAGAAAAGAGGTTAAAACTCTTGTAAAAAAGTGTGCATTATTTTTATTAGACTCCTCTATATAGAAAGGTTTAGGATCGAGAGTTACAAAGAATGTAAATCATAAAACGGTCGCAACCAATATACATGTATATATAATTATGTATATTTATAACAGATTTAACTTATTTTGAGTCTTTCATTTGTTTATTATATATTTTTAATAGTTTTTAATATATATTATAGTTCTTTAGTATAATTTTAATACATAGATTCAATTTATTTTAACTAATTCAATTTTTATCGCGACGTTTGAACATGTATATTCCTCTGAACCAAACTAATACACCATGTTCAAACCAAAAAACATTTGACTCCCTTAATTTTCTGAATTCATCCTTGCCCAAAACAGGAAAAGGGCCTATTTAGGGACCAGGGAAGTGAGGGAAACTTTTCGGCCAAACAAAGTGAAGGAAAAGTTGGTGGCCACGACGCTTATTCATGATCCTATCAACTTGAAGATTGGGACGATTTGACAGATAGGTGCATTGGCATACTGCAATTCACCCATTTAAAGTTTTTTTTTGGTAAGTTAGGGGTATCCGAGTACAGTCGTAACTGACTGATTCCGTAGGACCCATATCAGGTGACCCCAGCACGAATCGGGCTAAACTCAGGCCGAAGCCCGCGGTCGTGGTCCTGACACATTGTCTACAGTGAAAAATCCGCATTGTTCCAGCGGGGATTCGAACACGAGACATCTAGGTAGGCTCTGATGGTCTCGATTTTTAATTTACCCATTTAAAGTTGTTACTAGAAAACAACTTCTCTTAAATTGATGTAATGGGGCATCTTCGGCTTTCACTTGATCTGCCAGATAGCCCTATTTAGGGACCACGGGTGAAGCTACCTTAGGGTGGTGGGGGATGCCTCTTTGTATAATTATAAGGGTAAGGACGCGTACATCTGACCCTCCCAGACACCAACTTAGTTGGTAAATACTGAGTACGTTGAGTTGAGTCCCCACCCCCACACAACACAAAAAATTATTTTGCACTTCCGCAACCCCAGTACATAAAAATATATTTTTGCCCCCTAGAAAATCACCGAGTTTTGCACTGGCCCATTCATTTTTAAGAATTAAAATGTGTGGGGATAATATATCTCCAACTTAGTTACCTGATTTTAATCCATCTCTAGGCGTTAGGAATTACTAATAGAGATCAATTAGTGGGATAACATATCATCATATCATTGAACACTAATAATAATAGATTAGGTTTAGCAAAAACAAAGCAAGACATTAGCAAGTATTAACTTATCTGTAGGGGTCCATTTGGTATCGTGTTTGAAGACGGATAAAGTCGATTTTTGCTAAGTTATCCCAGTTGAACCCACGTTTGGTGTCCCGCCCACCATTTTCCCCTCTCGCGGGATAACTTGTCGGGAAGGGATAACTCTCGGACAGCTACGTTTTTTTATCCGCCTTCGATGCAGGGTTTGTATTATCCCGACTTTGATATGCCTGTGAAATTCCAGTTTTACCCCTCCAAACATTTCAAAATTACACAACTGCCTAACTATAAAATGGAAACCCTAGTCTCATTTGGAGCCCTTCGAACGGTGCCCGCATTGAGCAGCATTTTTGGCGAAAAGACGAATCCATCGTGACTATCCATAGGTATTTCTTCTTCAGCCCGTTTTTATGCTTATAAATCGTATTTCTGAATGGTTTACTCCAGATTTGGTTCTTGGGTCGGATTCGGGCGAAGATATTGGTTGGCCAGGGTTTCGTAGATCTAGATTTCCCATGTTTTGTATTGTTGTTTTCGGGTGTTCAAAGTTGAATTTTGCTGATGGCTTATTGGTTTCCGATTTTGTGAATGTTCGTAAACAAAAATTGGTAGACTTTTTTATGCGAAATTTTATGTATGGAACCCCGATGTGTGGCGAGAACAAAATAGCCATTGGGTAAATTGATTGATATTTGAATATGAGAATAGATGGAAGTAAAGAAATTAACAGTACAAGTCATGTGATCCATAGCTCCGGTGTCACTAATCCGAGGAGCTTTATGCGAACTTACAGATCTAGACAAACCTACAAATGGAGTGTCTGAAAGGTTTATAGTTCTCTCCCTTTGTGAATTTAAAACCATGAGGAAAACAAATCAAACGATAGCATTTTCTATGGTTTATAGCTTTAAATTCTACCATGGTATAATTTTTGATGCAGAATTTTTTTCATGTTTTATCTATGGAGTTGCGTAGGGTTGTTTAGTGTGGGTACTCTATTAGGATTGGGTTTAACTTTCTTCGCTGAGTATTTTAGTCTTCATTATAAATGAGCCATTAGTGAAGATTCACATTGAGCCCCGAATACACTATTTTATGTATTGTTTTGGGGAGCACTCTTCACTTAAAACATTTTAGTTATTATTATAGACTGTAGACAGTATTACAATAACATTGTCATTCTATATTTCTAAACTTTTAGTTTATCTCCCTGTTTTATGTGTATTCACACTAACACTATGAAAATTGAAAAATAGAGTTAAGTGAAAAAAAAGGTATTCTCAATGCTCATCGGTTTTTCAATACAGTTCTTTGATTTTAATTATGCTTTGTGTTCTGGTAGTCAAATTTTATTAATAAATGTATACTAGATGTATATATAAAGCTTATTTTTCCATACAGTTGTTTGACTTTAATTATGCTTTGTACCAGACATATTATGTTTAACTGAAATGGTAAACTTAGCCTTTGTTTGTCATTCGATTATGTACTTTTTTTTAATTACATTTTTGGTGTCGTTCAATTCATGTGAAGATGTTGTTATTGTTGTTTAGTCTGTTTGGTGTCCAAGATCAGGATAGATAAAAATGCAGCTCATACTGCCTGTGGTGACGTTCTTGCTTTATGCAAGAGTTCTCATCGAGGCGCGGCCTATTATCATAGCATTAGCAGGACAAGAAACTAATCCTGCCCACCGTAAGCATAAGCGTGATCGCAATGCAGCTCCTAAATATTTGATCTTGGATAAGATTGGCGAGAGATTGGCCTTTCTTGAACGGATCACTCAAGAGACACATAGAGAGTGTTTCAACAACTTTAGGATGTCAAACACCACATTTTTTGAGTTGTGCAGAGTGTTAAGAGCGGATTGTCGTCTGACGGACGACTAATATGTATCCATGTGCGATAAGGTAGCTATTTTTCTACGAACGCTTGCACACCATCAGAAAAATTGGGTACTACAGACATATTTTCAGCGGAGTGTCCAGACAATCAGCCAATCATTTCATCAAGTTTTACACGCAGTTCTTAAGCTTCGTGGCAGGCTACTAGTTTAGCCCACTACCATCGATGAAACAAATACCGACAAGCGCTGAAAATATTTTCAAGTAACATTAAGTACATGTTTATTTCCTAAGTTACCATTAATCCCAACACTCACAATGTCTATTCATGCAACAGTGTTGCGTAGGCGTGCTTGATGGTACGTATATCCCGCTCCACGTCCAGGCTTCCGATCAGCCAAGGTACAAGACACGGAAAAGGCCATTTGGCAACAAACACGTTGGGAGTTTGTGACACTCAAGGTCATTTTGTCTATATGCTAGTTGGATGGGAGGGTTCAGCTGCAGATGGTCGTGTCCTACGTGAGAGCGGTGGTAGAGGGGAGCAAAGTGACAGCCAAGAACGTGGAGAATAAGCTCACAACCGGGGTAAGCAATATCATTTGCTTAACGATTTCATGAAATTAAGTGGTGTGGCCATAGACCAAGGGACGCATGCAATCGTAGTTGACTCAAACGATCTGTGAGCCGAATTCAAGAAGGTAAAAATAGATTGTCTTCATTCTTTACGTGCATAGAAATGTGATTAAACTATTCTATCCCATGACAAAACTATTCATTTGCGTTATCCAATATTGCGCAGGTTAATAGCAAGTACATGTCACTCCGAGGGAAGTGTTATCCGTACTACGAATAGTGGTGCGAGCTCTTTGGGAAACACCGTGCTACAGGCGTAGGTGCAAGGGACCATGGCACACTCCAACTAGCCGACGAATATCCACCTGAAGAGTTGGAGAAAATCATTGATGAGTTTAATTCTAAAGAAGTTGAGGAGTCGGATCCTAGGATAACTCCTGAAATGCCCTTTGAAAATGTGCCTTTGGGTGTAGATTGTTCATCAAGTGTTAGCCATTAAAAGCGTAAGAGATCTACCCCCACCTAGTCAAAATAGCCTAGCCTCTCAAGCAGGATCAATGCTTGCCAAGATTGATGTTGTTTGCAACAAAGCCGAACTGCTATTCTCCAGAAAATGACTAAGATGGAGGGTGATACTAATATGGACAAAACTACTAGGTTACTTTCTCATTTGAAGGTTCGTGAAAATCTGGATGTTGTGAACATGATACGCCTCATTGAGCACCTCCTCAAAAACCACAGGCAATACTGCTATTGGAACAGTATGGATGAAGCTGGGCGCGCAGAGTATGTGTAGTTATTCTGTGACGGGAAACTGAGTTGAGATTCAAGGTTCCATTCATTGTTTGGATGTCATTTTATGTTGCAGACGGACATGTAGAATTGCTATTTTAGGGAGGTAGTTTCGGACTTGTTCTAGATGCAGCTTATTTTGAAGATTGTTATAAGACTCTTAGTTTTAAGATATGTTGGTTTGCACTGTAGGATGTTTGTTTGAACCTTGTAATTTTTTTTGGATTATATTAGTTTGAACATTCTAGTTTTTTCATATTTGTATGTGTGATGCTTTTGCTTAATTTGTTATGAGATTGATTAGGTTTGAATTGTATGTTAGTTTTTTCAGATTTGTATGTTGGTGTGTATTGTATATTAGTTTGAAGATTCTCGTTTTGGATTGGTTATGTTTCTGGGTTTGTAGTTCAGGCCTTTTAGAGTAGTATTCATGCTTGCTAATCCTTGGTGTTATTTGTTGATTGTTTCATATACGAATTGGTTGTGTGTGTGTTTGCATGACTTCAATGCTATCTAAAAGGCCTATTGCATGCCTCCATCTTTTACCTTCAATGGTATATAGGTCCGTAGCAACTACTAACACCTATAGCAACAACGACTCAAACCAATAGCTAAATAAAAAACCAAGGATTAGATGAAGATGTAAACCTATCTAATGTTTGTTTCGTCCACTGCATCTACTGCATCTAATGCTTGTTTAGACATTAAATGCACTAAAATTCAATCTCTAAGTTGCAATGCTACTCTCCTTTCAACCTTACACCAATATGCGATGCAATACTACGTGCAATAAAACTTCGTTGCAACATACATACCAATTCAAGAACAGTAGATTGATAGAGATATACGTGCCATCACTTGTAGGAAAGGATAGTAGATTGAAGGAGAAATACGTGCTATTAATTACCTAAACATAGTTTACTCCAATGCAACAAACAAGTTCCAGTTTACAAAAGAAGTATCACTGATAGTCGAGGTTCTACCTTCACTTAAACTTCAACAAAAATTGAACATACCAACACTTGCACCAAAGTTTCAGCCAAAAGATGTAAACATGTGCAGAAAGCCCCAAAAGTAAGATAACCGAAATGAGAGTGAGTACTAGATGAGGTAGGCAGAGATCCAATCTTGGTCCTTGCTCACATTCGTGATGCATGATGGGTTTTCTTCAATAGCAACACGCATTGTGGCAGGCTGAACCTCGTCCTCAATGGGGTCGTCAACGGCAACGATGGGATTGTCCTCAATGATGATTGGGTCATCGACAAAGGTTCCACTTCATCCTCGACCTTGACGAGAGGAGCCACGGTCGATGCTCGTGCCTTGCAAGGGGGCGGGTAATGCCGACCCTGCCTGTACGCAATAACGTACATTCAAAGTGAGAAACACGTAGGAGGCCTGAGGCGGCGGTCACCGCTGAAGACTCCCGTAGGCCAGATTGGTCCGTGCGGGGTCGTAAGGAATGCCTTTAAGGCACACGCCAACATTTGCATGGTATATCTCGACGGCGGCTTCACGAGCGGGCGACGGGGATGTTGGAAATTAGGTCCAATTTTTCAAAAATCCGAAATTCCCAAATCGAATTAACTTTGAAATTGAAACCTAATTAG
>JAOWBN010214456.1:0-13673 GCA_028565015.1 Pinguicula moranensis
CCCCCCCCCCCCCCCCCCAAGTCTTCTAGTATCTTGGATGATGATGCTACAGACACCCCTTGTTTGCAGCTGAATGAAGGTGTCACTCAGTTTTGTGATGCAAAGCAGAGCTCCCCTGCACATCAGTCAATTAAGGATCCTATGATTTCTCCGGTCAGGCCTTCTAGTATTTCTGTTGTTGTTATTCCAGATACCCCTTTTATGCAGCTATTGGAGGGTGCCTCACCAAGACGTGTTGCAGAGCAGAGCGGCCCTGCTCCTGATGTCCTGCACTCAGTTATCTGTGATGGGGGATTTAATGCAGTTCTGTCTCTCAATGAAAGGAAAGGGGTAGTAACTCACAATTATGTACAGGAAGTTGACCTCTTTAAAGCCTTTATCTCTAATCTGGACCTGCAGGACCTTAGATTGGAACGTAGGAAGTTCACTTGGTCTCTGAAAAACTTGAAAGCTGAGCAGACTGGACATGTTTTTGGTTAGCAGTAAATGGTTGGCATCTGGTGAAGCTTGGAGGCAAATTGGTTTGGATAAAGAGGTCTCTGATCACTGCCCTGTGTGTTTGTACTCTAACTTAGTTAATTGGGGGCCTACACCCCTGAAGGTTTTGGATGCTTGGCTATTGGACAGAGACTATGTGATGGTGGTGTAACAGGCTTGGAGGAATTCATGTTATGAAGGGTTCTGGAGTTACAGAATCATGAGGAAGATCAGGTATCTTAGGGATCAAATCAGATAATGGAACAAAGCCTCGCCAAGTAATCTGTCTAAAGAGAAACAACAACTTCTTCAGAATAACAATGCTATTGAAATGAAAGCTGAAGAAGATGTTGTTACATCTGATAGTGATCTATTGAGGCTGTCTGATCTGCATTCTCAACTTGACAATATTTCATGGAAGCTAAACAACACAACTTATCAGAGATCCAGAATCAATTAGTTGCAGCAGGGGGTGAGAATACTTCATTCTTTCATAACAACCTCTGTTCATCTAGAGCCTCTAATATGATTAATGGCATTTGGGATGGATCCACATGGCTGGATGATCCTGAGATCGTAAAGGATTGCCTCTTCTCCCACTTTAAGGAAATATTTACTGAGAAAATTATTCTAAGGCCTCATTTTGGTCTAAGCCTCTGGTCACTCAGTCAGATGAATAAGTTCTTTCTGCAGCAATCTTTCTCTGAAGATGAATTATTGACAGCAATTTCAGATTGTGGGAGTCACAAGCGACCTTGTTCTGATGGACTCAACTTTCAATTCATTAAGCACTTCCTCTATTTGCTTAAATCTAATATTATGCAACTTCTGTTGGAATTCTACAAAAGTGGAAAACTAGCTAGAGAAACCAATGCTTCACATATAGCCCTGATGGCCAAGACCTCTAACCCTCTTTTTGTCAAGTACTTTAGGCCTATTTCCCTGATTGGAAGCATGCCGAAAATTATTGCCAAAGTCCTGGCCAGCAGACTTGCTCAGGGAGGAAGCTTTTGGAAAATGTCATTGTGACTAACGAAATTGTGGATGAAGTTAAGAAATTGAAAAAGCAAGCGCTCATCTTCAAAGTGGATTTTGAGAAAGCTTTTGATACAATCCATTGGAGCTACTTGCTGCAGATTATAACAAGCTTGAACTTCCCACCTTGCTGGTTGTGGTGGATCAAGGGTCTGGTGGAATCCTCTTCCACCTCGGTCCTGGTTAATGGCAGTCCAACTAGGGAGTTCTATCCTTCATGTGGTATTCGTTTAGGTGATCCTCTCTCACAATTTTTATTCCTTCTACTTGCTGAGGGACTCTCGGCTATGATCAATAAGGCAATTAATCTGAATCTTTTCAAGGGGCTGTTAGTTGGCAAAGGTAAGGTCCTCGTGTCTCATCTAAAGTTTGCAGATGAAACCATTATTCTTGGCCAAGCAGATTGGCAATCAGTGCAAACTATCAAGGCCATACTTCTTAATTTTGAACTGTGTTCAGGCCTGAGGATAAACTTCAGCAAAAGCAAGTTAATTGATATCAATGTGCAAGCATCTACACTTGAGGACATGGATGCTTTTCTTAGTTGTCAATCCGTCATACCCCCTTTAGGTACTTGGGACTCCCAGTTGGTGCATCTACGAAGAAGCCTAGTTCCTGGAGACCTATCATTGACAAATTCAGAGGCATGCTGGGAACTTGGCACCACAAATTATTATCATCAAGTGGCAAACTTACTCTTATCAATGCAGTCTTAGCAGCATTACCCTCCCACTATTTATCCTATTTCAGTGCTCCAAAGTCTATCATCAAACAACTATCTGCAATCCAAAACAACTTCTTTTGGGGCACATCTACTGACAAGAAGAAGTTGTGCATGTCCTCATGGAGGAAAATAGTCACCACAGTCCCAAATGAAGGTCTGGGAGTTAGATGATTGGCCTCTTTCAACGCTGCATTGTTAGGGAAATGGGGTATGCAATTGCTCAATGATGATCCTTCCCTAGTTACTGAAATTCTGAGATCCAAGTATAGCAGCAATTCTTCCATGATGGTCGCAGGATCTAGAGCACTTGCTCCCTCAGTACACTACTCATCTGTTGGTAGGCTCAGAGGAAATAGATATGTCTCTGACTGGTGGTCTAGCCTTCAAACAACTCTAAACAGCTCCTGGTTCACTGATAACATATGCTTGCAGCTGGGAAATGGAGTAAGAATTAAGCTATGGACAGACATATGGTTGGATAATATCTCTCTGACAGTGAGGTTTTCAAGACTATATAGGATTGAGTTATGGAAGGACATCTGCCCAACTGATGCTGGTCTATGGGAGAATGGCATCCGGTCTTGGATCTGGAGATGGAGAAGGGAGGTCCGTGATACTGAGTTACAGGATTTGTCTGACCTTACTAGGTTACTGCAGTTGCTCCACAAGCCCACACCGTGGATAAGTATACTTATAAGTTTAATCATCAAGGATCTTTTAAGGTGAAGGATGCTTATAGGTCTACCATCTCCGGTAGGCAGTTTATCTTCTCTGATTCTCACATAACTTCGACCAAACTAATATGGTCTAGTTTTTCTCCAAAGAAAGTATGCATTTTTACATGGAACTTAGTTCAATCAGCAGTGCCTACAAAAGTTGTCCTGCACAAGGAGAGGTGTCATACCTGCTGGCCTAGAGATTGTTTGTCCCTTATGTCGTATGGATGATGAGTCTGTATCTCACCTATTTGCTGAATGCTCTATCACTAACCAGCTATGGAAGAACATAACTTCTTGGCTTGCCCTACTGCCCGCCTCATCAGTTTCTGGGGTTATATCTACTCCTAATTTATTGGAGCACTCTGCCTCAGCACCCCAATGCACCTGTGTGGCTGCTTGGAATTTGATTTGGTTGTCTATGGTATGGATTATCTGGAAGGCAAGGAACAAAGCACATTTCTCTTCTTCTACAATTAACAGCCACCTTCTTCTCTATGAAGTTCAAAGATCAACCTGGATGTGGCCGCGAGCTAAGAGGCAACCTAAGCTGTTTCCATACGACCTTGTATATTGGATTATTCAACCTCAGGCCTGCTTACAATTTAGCTCATAAGGTAGACACTAATCTGTAACTTCCACGTTGGCAGCAACCAACACAGCAGCAGGTCTAGATCTCTGCCAACCTCACTTACATGCCAGGTTCTTGCATTTTTCTTTGTTGCTTGTGAACCATATTCCATCAATTCTACTTGAGGATACTGGGCAAATTTTAATTCTGCCAGAGCCTTCTACTGCCATGTACATGCTAATGTCTTTGTCCTTTTATGAGGTACAGGTTAGGTACCACGATCATGTGCATTAACTACCCTAGCTATTGATCACTCCTCATGGCATAACTACTTAAGGCGGAAGAAAGTACCTCTAGCTAGCAGTGAAACATCCTTCAGATTAGCCAAACCATCTTGACTGGCAGCTCCAATTCCTCTACAAGACATACTGGAAGTGGACCCAACCCTGTTCTCAACCAAAACATCACAGACTGTGGGTTCTGCTGCAGGGTGTAGGAGTCAGAGATGTAACCAGGTGAGAACTACTGATATATCCATGATTGTCCGGCCACTCGGCTGGCAAACTACATCAAGGTCAATGGCGGCAAGACCTGGACAAAGACCTACTTAGGCAAACCTTTCCTTGACTCAACCGGTTTAGACAACTGCCCTCTAATTATACACGAGCACGATGGCTTGCTGCAGGGCTACATCAAAAGTCCAATGAAGTTTCTTGCTAATCAGATCCTTAATGTGCATTTGATGCTAGTGGTTGGCTATGTTTTTGTGGTGGGTTGGTTCTGAGATTCAGTTTTGATCGGATTACACCCTATCATTTCAGTATAGAGTTCACTGAACCTAATCGAGTTGTGTACCAATATTCCTGAAAAGGGGAATTGATAAGTTAACAGTCAGGATAGATTTGGTGAAGAACGGATGACGACGATGATCTGAATGCTGAGTGTTCTACTATGACGCTAGGTGATCCGTGTACCAGATCACCCTTAGCTATACATGATAGAGAGTATGAAGTGATGACAAGTATCTTAGATTCCAAATCGGATAGGTGCATAGCCTCTGACTGAGCTAGAGTACCATTGAGCTTTCTTATTTTATCTTCTTTATAAATTCTATACATTTTTGTCAATGAATTTGGCTTACCCAAAAAAATGGTTATGGAAAAGATCATATACTCCTACAGATGGCATTCATAAAAGGGCGATAAATTATGAATGGAGTGGTGATCGTAAATGAAATCATAGAGGATCTTGAGCGTTCAAGGAATAGAGATTTACAATTCAAAGTGGATTTCGAGAGGCATTTGACTCAGTAGGATGGGGGTATCTCTTTAAGATGCTAGAGAAGTTCGGGTTTGTGAGAAATGGCAGAGCTGGATTGTAG
The DNA here is from genome assembly GCA_028565015.1 of Pinguicula moranensis. Classification (NCBI taxonomy): domain Eukaryota; kingdom Viridiplantae; phylum Streptophyta; class Magnoliopsida; order Lamiales; family Lentibulariaceae; genus Pinguicula; species Pinguicula moranensis. The sequence continues at coordinate 4,905 of JAOWBN010214456.1, forward strand.
AATGCATAACTTTGGCTTCTGCTACGATCCTTGTGAATGGCATCCCTTCAGGCGATTTTGCGTTGGAGAGGGGGTTTAAGCAAGGAGTACCCTCTATCACAATTTCTCTTCCTTATAGCCATAAAACGGTTGCACCTTATGGTTGATCAGACATCTGGATAAAATGTTCTCCCTTGCATATAGGTAAGCAAAAAATGCCTATGACTCATCTACAATATGCCAATGATACACTCCTTTTGTGTCAAGGAACATTGGCAAATGTACAGGTGATGAAAGGCATTCTTAGACTTTTTGAGATGGCATTGACAAATAGGTAATGGAGAAGATATCTTATTCTGGAGTTCAATGTGGATGATCTTGGGATGCCAAACCGATTTTGCAGATCGTCTGTACTTGTTTTTCTTAGATGAAAAAAGCATAGTAGTTACGAAACTGAACCCATAGAGTGAACAACTATTCTGGGCATAGCACTGGCGTAGGCAATTATTTTACTATGAACTATTACTTATCCCTATTATGAGTCTGTAATTGCAGGTACATAGATACATGCAAAGATGAAGGATAACTAGAGACGGTGGCAAAAGAGAAATCACCATAACTACATGGTAGGTTCTACTTATAAGGAACTAACACTATGGATTTTTCTTCGCAGGAAAATGATGAGTTGGCAACATGCTGGAGCAGTGGATCCCCAAAGCGCATTTAGGCTTTAGTGTGGCACTTGGCACAGGAGAGGATCGCAATGTTTGATAAGTTGCACTCGCGAGGTGTACAAAATGCACTGCTACTTGCTATGGGTTGTGCTTTCTGCCAAGTGAAGGAAGAAACACTCTATCACATATTCTTCGAGTGTGATGTAGCTTACAAAAGTTGGCAGATTTCTATCACTAGTTGGTATTTGATTATGTAGGGAGCAATATCCCTCTACAACATTATCTCCAACACCATAGCGTACTCAAGCAAAAGAAGTGGTGTGACGCATGGAAATCTCTATAGCACAATCCAGTATGGGGATCGTGTAAAGCACGAAATAATTCTATATTTAATGAAATTCATCCAAAAAAAGGAGCAAATCTTGGAGTATGCAAAGGTCTCCTCCTGGATATAGGTGTCTACGTTCAATAATCTAAATGCGAGTTTGGGTCTTGAGAATTGACTTCGGAACCCCCACATTTGTATTAGATTTAAATAGGTACTCTAAACCTTTAGATTCTACATCTTGTAATTCATTACTGCAATTGCTGCCCACTTTAATAAAATAATTAATTTTTTTGATTAAAAAAAATATTATGTCAAATGGTATTGTTTCGATGGATTTACAAATCTTTTGCACGACGTTCTCTATATTTTTTAGTTGACCTCAAATATGACATCAAATCAAAATGGTACCACAACTTGTTTTGGGGCAAGTAAAATGGTATCTCAATTTTTTAAACTGGCGACGATGGTTGGGTAAATAAAAATGAGTGGGCTTGGTCCGTCTGTTTTCGAGGCGGTGCGGTCTTGAGACCGTAGATTTGGCTTGTCTACCCATTTTTATGTTATAAATATTTAAAATAAATTTTTCTTACAAACAAGAATATTTGTTTGATAGATAAAGCATTGACCATTTCAATGTGAGCTACCTGTTCTGTTTGGGGTCAGATTTATCAAACGTTTAAAGTTTATCTAACATCAACCCAAACGGTAGATCTATCCAAAAGAAAATTTGGGCATAAAAAATAATAAAATGGGGTGCATAGGGCCTAGGCCCATGGGGACGGCCAAGGGCGAGGCAGTTGCCCCCGATGAAAATTTTGTTTAAGTTTGCAATCGAACCCACACGAAAAAGTACTAGGTTCCTCAAATTCCTCCCAACCTTCCATTTTGTCACAAGAATTTCATCCTTCATGCTCTCAGTAAATAAAACCACATTAAGAAAAAAACAAAATCACCTTTCGTCTCTCTCTCTCTTCTTCCTCAAATCCCTCTCATGCATTGACTCTCTCTCCTATCTAACAATCCCTCATCCTTCCATGCATTTCATGTATCTCTGTTCATGTAAACAAAAAGCCCTAGAAAACCCACAAGTTTCTTATGTACCTCCTCCACATGGCGCTGCCCCTGCCGCGGCCGCCCTTCTACCACCAAGCAAATGGGTAGTTGTTGCTCCTGTGAGACTATCGAAGATGCTCCGACGGAACCGACCAACGCCAACGCCAACGCCAATGTCACTATGGACGGTAGCTAAAAAAATCTGAGATTTTTTTTACACAGATTCAGATTTGGTTCCTGCTTAAATCGAATTTTTGGTTAGGGTTCTAAAATTGATTTTCTTCTCTGGTTTACGGAATATCACCGCTTACACTCTTACTCATGCTGCACGTGAGTCTTTCATAATTAAAGTCAAAACTTACAAACAACAAACAACAACTTTAACTAAGAAATATAAAAAAAAAAACACTTTTCCATTTCTTCATGTCATTGCAAAAGGCACTTTCAACTGCCAAAACAATTTGTGCTTCATCTCTGCTGCATCTTCATATTTTAGCTTTAGTTTCCACTGCATCTTCATACTTTAACATGCCCTTCTCAAGAGAAGCATTCCAAAGGCTCATCTTGGACAACAAATATTGAAAGGAGGATGCTGGAAGGGATTTGGTATACATGTCTGCAAGTTGCAGATTAGATTTTGCATGAACATGAAAGATTAGACCGGACTTGTATTGATCACGAACTACATGATAATCAATCTCAATGTGTTTGGTGCGCTCATGAAAACCGGGTTGGCTGTGATTTCATTTGCAACCTTACTATCACACAAAAGTGGCACTGACAGAGTTAATTGAATTCTAAAATTTGAAAGAATATAAGTCAACAATTGCACTTCTCTTACAGTTGTTGCCATGGTGCGGTATTCTGCTTCAGCAGAGGAGTACGCAATGGTGGCTTTTTTCTTGCACTTCCAAGAGACCAAACTTGCACCAAAAAAAAAGTAGCCTGTCAAAGAGTGTTGTGTTGTTTTACAAGCACCCCAATCAGCATCACTGAAAGCTTTGAGTTCAAGAGTTGATCCTGCATGATAAAACAACCCCAAATTTATACTCCCTGATAGATATTTTAAGACATGAAGAGCGGTTGACCAGTGATGTAGTGAATGCACAAATTGGCTCAGTTGCTGCACTGCATATGTTAGATCGGGTCTTGTATAGTTTAGGTAGAGCAATCTCCCAATTACTCTCCTGTATTTTTCTGGATTATGGTACAAAGGGGAAGGATCCCTATCTGTGGCCTCAAACTTTTGATCTCTTGGCAGTGGTGTAGAAGTAGGCTTGCAGTCCATCAAATTTACTTCACTCAACAAATCTCTAATGTACTTTCGTTGGCTGATATACAATCCTTCGGTTGATCTTGCAATCTCCATACCGAGAAAGTATCTTGTGTTTCCAAATCCTTGATGGTGAACTTAGCATCAAGAAAAGATTTTACCTTTTGAATCACATGTGCATCTGATCCCATAATTAGGACATCATCTACATAAACTAACATAAAGGTACAGCTGGTTGAGTCGTGTCTGGTAAATAAACATGAATCATGACAGGATTGATGAAAGCCAAAATTGTTGAGCTTGCTTGTGAACTCCAGATTCCATTGTCTGGATGCTTTCTTTAATTCATACAATGAGTTTCTTAGGAGACACATGTCCTTTTTTATACCCCAAAGGATGCATGTACACTTCTTCATTAAAACTCCCATGTAAGAAAGCGTTGTTCACATCCAACTAATGGATGTCCCATTGATGAGAAGCTGAGATTGCAAACATCAATCTAACTGTCACAACCTTTGATACAGGACTGAATATTTCATCAAAGTCAATCCCTGCCACTTGATTGTATCCCTTAGCAACCAAACGGGTCTTGTAACTATCTATTGAGCCATCTGGTTTACATTTATTCTATAAATCCATTTTGAACCAATAGATTTCTTTCCTTTGGGCAAAGCTGTCATAATCCATGTGTTGTTGTCTTCAAGTGCTCTTAGTTCCAGATTCATGTTGTCCACCCACTTGTGATTGTTTCTTGCCTGTTTGAAGTGTTTTGGCTCTGAGGTGGTAGACAAGTTGAACTCACAATATGCACTATAAAAATTACAGGTTGAATCTGAGGGCGCCTTGGGATAAGACTCATGACTTGAAGAATAGAAGGAAGTGTAGAAGTCTTGTAACAACACAAAAGGCTTGTGGGGTCTTTGACTTCGTCCTAATGGTACTATACGTTCTGGTTGTATTGAAGTTGAATCATGAACCAAGGTTGGGAGAGATGTCGGCAATGTGTATTCTGGAGATGGGGAGGTTCCACGAGAGCATTCTGGAGATGCTTGGCTAATTGATTCAGCTGAAAGAATAGGTTTATCAATGGCTGTTGAAGGCAATTCAGATTGTGTTTCAATGACATGGAATTTAATTGAGGATAGGCACAAGTTCAGGGGTCTGAGGTTGAGGAGCAGAAGTTCTTGAGGCTTATGTGAAGTGCATTTCCTGGAAGGTTACATCACATGATACAATGATTCTTTTCAAATCCGGGACATATATTTTATATCCCTTTTGTCTAGAAGGATATCCCACAAAGTACCCTTTGTATGTTGTAAGATCAAACTTATCTTGGTCTAGACCATTGTAAAGCTTAGACACCCAAAGGTTTTCAACAAGGACAAATCAGGCTTGGAGTTACGAAGAATTTCATATGGACATTTCCAGTTCAAGGTTTTGCTAGGCCAACGATTTAGCAAATAGGTGGCAATTAGAATTAATTCACCCCAAAACATTTTGGGTAGATTGGATTGGAACAAAAGTGATCTGGCAATTTGCAAGAGTGTCCTACGCCTTCTCTCCACCACCCCATTTTGTTGCGGAGTGTATTGACAAGTTTTTTGATGAACTATTCCTAATCGAGTGAACAATTCAATGCATCTTGCATTGATAAATTTTGCACCATTGTCAGTTCTTATGGTTTTGACTTATTTTTGGTGCTGAGTTTTTATCAGGGCAAGGAATGATTCAATGAGTGAGGGTACTAGATTTTTTGTATTTGAAGAGGAAGGTCCAAGTGCATTTGCTTATGTCATCTACTATGGTTAAGAAATTATTGCACTTTGAGATGGATTGCTGTTTATAGGGACTCCATACATCCATATGCAGCAATTCAAAACAATTTTTAGATACATTGATGCTATTAAAGAAAGGTAGCCGGCTTTGTTTAGAAAGAGAACAAATCTGGCACATGACCCAGACTGTTTGTTTTGCTTGGCATAATCATTTACATGGGACAAAATTTATGGTGAGGATGTCCAAGTCTCTAGTGCAACAGATCAAAACTAACTGCATTACCTACATGCAATAAAAGATGATTTGAAAGACAGGCTCTTTGCTGGCGGCAGAATTGTGAAGATTTTGGACTTAGATTGCTGGATGTTTGTTGGATCAAAAGAAGAGAGACTTAACACATATAGCTCTTTGATTACTGTCCCAATGGCCAAAATTATTCCTTCCCTACGGTCCTGAAATAGGCAGTACCCAGCTAAGAAACAACAGTATATGAAAGAACATTTTGATAGTTTTTTGATAGAAAGCATATCGTACATAAAGCTAGGCACATATAGACATGAAAGTAGTGTCACGGAATCGGAAAACTTAACATTTCCAAAGCAAGAAACAGGCTGGACTGAGCCATCAGGTAACCAAACAGGAGTGTAGGATTGGAATGGAAGAGGATTGATCATGAAATCAAGGTTAGTGCACACGTGGTTTGTTGCCCCCGTGTCTATAATCCAACTAGTACCAAGCACATCACCAGTTTTAAGGGAATGTAAAGATAAGCGAAGGAAAGTACCTGGAAAGTCATCCATGTGTGCCATGTTCACTGCAATCCTTTATTCTGAATCTTGGATTCCCTTTCCTCGCGTGATTTTCTGCAGCTCCTTTTTCATTTGGTTCATCATCTCATACAAATTTTCAACTCCTTCCGGTTTGTAGTCCAAAGGTGTGTTCTGTAGAACATTTTCCTTCTATACCTTCCACATTATGTGTAGTATATCTTTCATTGCCTTTTTTTTCGTCTGAGTTCCCCACCACTCCGGGTATCCATTCAGATCAAAACAACCAGTAATGGTGTGTCCTGATTTCCCGCAGTGTGTGCAACTCAGACTATTTTTGTCTACTTAATGTGCACTCTGTGATTTGTCCTTCTGTGTTCCAACCCCATATTTCCTCCAATCATTCCCTTTAGTTAGTAATGCTGCATTTAGCCCACTGTTGCTCGCAGCCAAATTCATACTCACTTGTGTGTGCTTCTCTGACATCCCAATCATATTATAAACTTTGTCTAACGTAGGAAATGGATCTATATTCATGATCTGGCTCCGTTCATGCTCATATGTGTCATTGAGCCCCATAAGAAATTCCATAATCTTGTCTTTGTTCTCACGCTGCTTCAATAATTGTCCCACTGGTCCATCAACGTGTGGTTTTGGTCTAAATTGACCAAGCTAATCCCAAATCTGCTTTAGCTTACCGAAATGCTCACACACAGTGGCATTACCTTGCTTCATGACAGCCACATTATGCTTCAATTCAAAAATAAGGGGTAAATTCACAGTTTCCAAACTATGTTCCAAACTATCCCACAATTCCTTTGCATCATTCATAAACATGAAAGATCTAGCTAACTCCGGACCATTGACTCCTTTATCCACAAACATACCAAGTTGTTGGCTCTTTTCCAACGGAGTAGCAATGGCGAGTCCTCATCATGTTTTTTAAGGGATCCATCAACAAAGCCTGACTTAAGCTTTGCTTCCAGGTCTGAGAGCATTCCAGCCCTCCAAATTAGATAATTGGTTTCATTCAGTGCAACACTAACAATAGGAGTACCTAACCCTGACGGGTTATCCCAGCAGTGAAAACACTGACCACGGGGCATGCCTAGAGGTCAGGAGTTTGAATCCCACGCACGCTAGTTAGACCCGCCTGTGGAACTGCACTGTTGGGATGACATGGTAGGGCCATGTCCCACGGGCGTTGATTCGACCCACCCGCATTTAGCCAATCCATGTGTAGTGGGCGCTGTGCATGGGTCTCCGTGGATTAGTCGGTTACGATAGTAGTTGGATACCACAGATTTAAAAAAAAGGCAGGAGTACCTGGATTTTCTAATACATGTACTTGAAGTTGTTCGTGGATCAGCCCGTCCTTGGCCTTTTTTTGCGCCAGTTCCTCAACTGTGTTTTGCCCGATTGCAGCCAGTTCTTCAGTTGTTTTTTGTGACATTCTGTTAGATAAGCTCGATTCTGTACAGAATCCAACCTATTGCTCCAATACCATAAAAAAAACATCCGAGACTTTTTGACACAAATTCAGATTTGGTTCCTGCTCAAATCGAATTTTTGGTTAGGATTCTAAAATTGGTTTTCTTCTTTGATTTACGGAATATCACCACTTACACTGTTACTCACGCTGCACGTGAGTCTTTTATAAGAGAAGTCAAAACTTACAAACAACAAACCATAACTAAGAAATATAAAAAAAAAAAAAAAACACTTTCCATTTCTTCATGTCATTGCAAAAGGCATCAGCTTCTACTGCCAAAACAATTTGTGCTTAATCTCTACTGCATCTTCATATTCAGCTGCAGTTTCCACCGCATCTTCATACTTACAGTAGCGAACACCCTACGACCCGACCAAAACAGCCTCTTCCACTTCACCCAACCCCTCCACCAAGCCGGCCAAGTCCACGCCCATTGGGCCCGTGCTTGGGTGGCCGATGGAGGACATCCGAGCCACGTACACCATCAGGAAGGAGCTGGGACACAGCCAATTTGGGGTGACCTACTTATGCACAAACAAGCAAAGCGGCGAACGGTTTGAATGCAAGACGATAGCAAAGAGAAAGTTGAAGAACAAGGAGGACATTGAGGATATTCGCCGGGAGGTCTAGATCATGCACCACCTCTCCGGCCAGCCGAACATAGTGGAACTAAAAGGAGTGTACGAGGACAAACACTTGGTCCACCTCGTGATGGAGCTCTGTGCCGGCGCAGAGCTTGTCGACCGGATCATCGCGAAGGGACATTACACCGAACGCGCGGCCGCATCCCTGCTTCGTCCCGACCATGTACACGTGTCATTCCATGGGGGTCATCCACAGGGATTTGAAGCCAGAGAACTTCTTGCTCCTCCACAAGGACGAGAACGCTCCGCTCAATGCTACAGACTTCGGCCTCTCTGTTTTCTACAAAGAAGGTGAACTTTTCAAAGACATAGTGGGAAGTGCATATTACATTGCCCCAGAAGTGTTGAGGAGAAGGTACGGACCAGAAGTGGATATTTGGAGCATAGGCGTAATGCTATACTTTCTTCTTTCTGGAGTTACTCCTTTATGGGCAGGTAACTATATACATTCATTGTGTTCCATTTCTCTCCTTCTGACCCGAAATGTGAAATTCAGACACGGAGACCGGCATATTCAAAGCTATCTTACGAGGACATATTGACTTCTCTTCTGATCCTTGGCCTTCGATTTCAACGAGCGCTAAGGAGCTGGTGAGGAAGATGCTGCACACCGACCCAAAGCAGAGACTCACAGCATTTGAAGTTCTGAGTATGCATGCCTAACATATTTTTAGATTCTAGAAGCATAATGATAGCTGGTGTCCGCGTTTGCAGATCATTCGTGGATCAAGGAGGATGGAGAGGCACCGGATACACCGCTCGATAATGCTGTTCTGGGTAGGC
>JAOWBN010214466.1:0-13672 GCA_028565015.1 Pinguicula moranensis
GTCATGTTAAAACATCTGCGGTGACTGGAGTTGGTTTGCAAGAATTGCTAAATCTGGTTGACACAAAGTTGGGGCAGTGCATTCAAGTGACAGAAAGGGGCATCTTTGATCGGAAATGGAGACCAAGCAGAGAATATGATCAGATAGCAGTTGATCAATAGCTACGCACTTGGAATAAGCTTGAATGATACGGTATCTGATTCATAGACATGGTCTTTTTGAGGAACCTATTTGACCTTCCAGCACCAGATATATATTTCGTCTAGATATCTACTGCCATGTATGCAAGTTGAAATGCTCATTAGAACAGTCATGGAAAAAAACCTTGAATAAGCCGGCTGTTTTTTGTCATCCAAAAATTTTATTCCATTTTCTGCCTGTCCTTTCTATAGATTTGAACCTTTGATTTAGAGAGACTTAACCTTTTTGTAACCAAGTCAAGGACCATTGTGCTCCCAAAGGACCAACTGTGTTACTCTTATGGAATTCATCTAATATGTATCACTATTATTTTTCAGGGCAAATATCAACATTCGGAAATTTGAGCATATTGAACAAAGTACTTGTGCAAGGATGCGCCGAGGGGGTCATCCCCCAACCATTAACGTAAATTAAATTTTTGACCGAATTGATATATAAACTTTTGATTATTCACCTTCGGAATTTATTTTTCAAAAATTTTAAACTTTGAATATTTTTTTCTCAAAATCTGTGTTAGTTAATTTTCATTTGTTTGCAGAAATGAACAGTTCGACTATTTATGATCACGAGTAAGTTTTTCAATTATGTGCATTAGAAATATCAGATAGGTCATCGTGAAGGGCTTAGGGACTGGGGGATGGCCCGGGACAAGAGGCACCACCCCGTCACCCACGTAAATTGATTTTTTTCTCCAATTGATATATAAACCTTTCATTTACCACCATCCAAAATATTTTTCAAAATTTCAAAAAATCTAAAAATTTGTTAAATTTTTCTCAAAATCTTTTATGGTTATAGTCTTAACTCTTTTTTTTTTTTTGCAAAAATAAGTAATTTAGACTATTTATCATCATAAGTATATTTTTCAAATATGTGCATTAGGAATATCAAACAAGCTATCATGAAGGAGCGAGGAGAAAAGGGGTGGCTGGATGAGTCGCGACGACGGGAGCACTACCCCCACCATCCATGTAGATTGAATTTTTGCCTGAATTGATATTTATACATTTCATTATACTCACCATCCAAAATATTTTTCAAATTTTCAAAAAAAAATTCTCAAAATTTGTGATGGTTATAGTCTTCAATTTTATTTTTTTTTGCAGAAATTAATAATTTCGACTATTTATCATTACAAGTATATTTTTCAAACATGTGGATTAGGAATACAGATATACCTTTGTTAGTGGTAAGGGGCATAGGGGCGGATAAATGTGCTGGGACGAAGGGGTCACCACCACCACCCACATAAATTGAATTTTTGTCCGAACTAATATATAATCCTTTCATCATACACAATCCAAAATATTTTTCAATTTGACTATTTTTTTCAAAATATGTGATGAACGTTTTCGATTTTTTGCAAATATGAGCCATTTCGAATATTTAAGTATTTGTTTCCCAAATATCTGCAATGTAAATACCAGATAGGCCATCATGAGGGTAAGGAGAAAGGGCGTGGATGGATGGGCCTCGACGAGAGGGTTACCACCCCCACCCCCACGTAAACTGAATTTTAGCCGGAATTGACATATAAACATTTTATTAATCATCATTCAAAATATTTTTCAATTTATTCAATTTTTTAAATAATTTTTGCCAGAATTGACATATATCAATTCTTTAATCTTTTGCGAAAATGAGCAATTCTATTATTTATGATATGAGTAATTTTTTTGAATATGCGCAGTAGAAATAGCAGATTGGCCATCGTGAGAAGTATGGGGCAAATGGGTAGGTGGATGGGAAGGGACGAGGGGTTCAACACCCTCACCCATGTAAATTAAATTTTTGCCCGAATCGATATATAAACTTTTCATTAATCACCATCCGAAATATTTTTCAATTTTTCAAAAAATCTATAAATTTGACTAATTTTTTTAAAAATATGTGGTCATTTATGGTGCGAAAATAAGCAATTTTCAACAATTAATGATAATAACTATTTTTTTCCAAAATATGTGCATAAGGAATATCAAATAGTCTATCGTGAGGGGTAAGGGGCAAAGGAGCAGGTGGATGAGCCAGGACAAGGGGGCTCACGTAAATTGAATTTTTGCTTGAATTGATATATACATATTTCATTATTCACCATTCGAAATATTCTTCATATTTCATATGTCTTCAATTTTTGATGAAAATGAGTAATTTCGGCTATTTATTATCACAAATATTTTTTTCTCCAAATAGGTGTAATAAGGATACTAGATAAACCGTTGTGAGGGACAAGGGGCAAAATGGCAGGTAGATGGGCTGGGACGAGTGGGTCACAACTCTAACCACCCACTTAAATTTAACTTTTGCTCTAATTGATATAAAGATCTTTCAATAATGACAATCCGAATTATTTTTTAGATTTTTCAAAAATATGAAATTTGACTAATTTTTCTCAAGATATGTGATAATTAGTTTTCAGTTTTATTTTTCTGAAAATAAACAATTTTGACTCTTTATTATTAGAAATATTTTTTTCCCCAAATATGTGTATTAGGAATACTAAAAAGGCCATCATGAGTAATAAGGAGAAAAACACAAAGGGGTGGATGGATGGGATGAAGGGGTCACCCCCACCCCCAACCAAAATAAATTAAATTTTAGCCCGAATTAATATATAAACCTTTTGTAAATCACCATCCAAAATATTTTTACATTTTCCAAAAATCTTAAAATTTGAGTACTTTCTCTTAAAATATTTGATGGTTAGTTTTCAATATTTTTGTGAAAAATGAGCAATTTAGACTATTTGATGGTTACTCTTCAAGTATTTTTCTCAAATATGTGCACTAGAAATATCAGATAGGTCATCGTGAAGATGGTCAAAGTGGCGGGTAGATGGGCTGGGATGAAGGGGTCACCACACCCATCACCCATTAAAATTAAAAAAATTCCTGAATTAGTATATATGTCTATCATTATTCATCATCCAAAATATTTTTCAAAAAATTCAAAAATCTAAAAATTTGATTAATTTTTTTCTCAAAATCTGTGATGGTCTTCAATTTTTTTTTCTAAAAAATGAGCAATTTTGACTATTTATCATCAGAAGTATATTTTCCAGATATCTATATTAGGAATGCATATAGGCCATCGTTAGGGGCAAAGGGCATAGGTGAGGGTGGACGCGTCGAGACGAAGGGGTCACCCACCACTCACATAAATTAAGTTTTTCCCTGAATTAATAAACTTTTTATTATACACCATCCAAAATATTTTTCAGATTTCTCAAAAATCTGAAAAAATGAATATTTTTATGCAAAATATGAGATGGTTATAGTCTTCAATTTTGCTGTAAAAATTTATTTAAGTATTTATTTCTCAAACATGTGCATTAAAAATACTATATTAGCCATCATGAGGGATAAGGGGCAAACCGGTAGGTGGATAGGCTGGAACGAGGGGGTCACCACCCATTTAAATTGAATTTTTGCCTGAATTAATCTATAAACCATTCATTAGTTACCATTCAAAATATTTTTTATTTTTTTCCCAAAAAGTCTGAAAATTTGACTAATTTTTCTAAATATTTGTGATGGAGTTTTCGGATTTTCAATTTTTGAGCAAAAATGAGTAACTTCAATTGTTTATGATTAAAAGAATTTTTTTCTTAGATATGTAAATCAAAAATATAAGATAGGCTATCGTGAAGGGCAAGGGGCAAAAGAGTGATTGAATGGATCAAGAAGAGGGGGTTACCACCAACACAACAAAAGTAAATTGAATTTTTGCCCGAAAATTATATATATCTTTCATTAATCACTATTCAAAATATTTTTCAGATTTTCTAAAAATCTAAAAATTTGACCAATTCTTCTCAAAATCTATGATGATCAGTATTCAATTATTTTAAAACGAGAAATTTTGAATATTTATGATTACAAGTCATTTTTCAAATATGTGTATTAGGAATATTAGATAGGTTATCGTGTGGGATATGTGTCAAACGGGTGAGTGGATGGCTAGGACGAGTGGGCCACCCCCACTCCCACCCAGGTATAAATATTTTTCAATTTTTTCAAAAAAATTGAAAATTTGACTAATTTTTCTCAAAAATTGTGATGGTTTTCAATTTTTGCCAAAATGATCAACTTCGACTATTTATGATCACAATTATTTTTTATCAAATAAATGGATTAGGAATACTATATAAGCCATTGTGGTTGAATGGACTAAGACGAGAGGGTCACCACCCACCACGCACCACCCTAGTAAATTGAATGTTTTCCCCAAAAATTATACAAATATTTCATTAATCAGCATCCAAAATATTTATCAGATTTTTTAAAAATCTGTAAATTTCGCTAATTCTTCTCAAAATATACGATGGTTAGTCTTCAATTTTTTAAAAATGAGCAATTTTGATTAGACAATTTTTTTTCCAAATATGTATATTAGGAATATCAGAATATACCATCGTGAGGGGCATGTGGCAAAGGGGCGAGTGAATGGCCAGGACAATAGGGTCACCACCCACATAAATTGAATTTTTTTCCTGAATCGATATACAAACTTTTCATTAATCACAATTCATTTTTTTTTAGATTTTCCAAAAATTTGAAAAATTAACTAATTTTTCTTAAAATTTGTGATGGTTAGTTTTTAATTTATTTTCCAAAAATGAATAATTTTGACTATTTATAATCAAGTATTTTTCTAAAATATGTGTTTTAGGAAAATCAGATAGGTCATCGTAAGGGGCAATGGGTAAAATGGCGAGTATATGGGTTGGGACGAGGGGGTCACCATCCAAGTAAATTGAATTTTTTTCCCAAAATAATATGAACCTTTTATTAATCACAATTTAAATATTTTTCAGATTTGCTTAAAATCTGAAAAATTGACTAATTCTTTTCAAAATCGATAATGATTAATATTTTTCGATAATGATTAACCTCTTAAGAAAATGAGCAATTTCGACCGTGTATGCTCATAAATATTTTTTTTCTTTCAATACGTGTATTAGGAATACCAGATAAGCCATCGTTAGGGGCAAGAGGCAAATGGATGAGTGGATGGGCCGTGATGAGTGTGTCACCACCCATACCACCCACGTAAATTGATTTTTTGCCAAATTTGATACATAAATCTTTCATTAATTATGATTCAAAACATTTTTGAATTTCTCCAAATTTTTGAAAATTCGTAATGGTTAGTCTTTAATGTTATGGTGAAATGAGCAATTTTTAGATCACAAGTATTTTTCACAAATATATGCATTAGTCATATCAAATAGGCCATCGTAAGGGGCAAATGGGCAATTGGATGGACCAGGACGAGACCCAAGTAAATTGAATTTTTGTCCAAAAAATAAATAAACCTTTCATTAAACACTATCCGAAATATTTTTCAAATTTTCTAAAAATTGGAAAATTTTACCAATTCTTCTCAAAATCTGTTATGGTTAGTTTTCAACTTTTGGAAAATTAGCAATTTTGATTATTTATGATCACATGTATTTTTATTTCAAACAATATGCATTAGGAATACAAGATAAATCATCGTGAGGGCAATGGGCAAAGGGGCTGGTGGATGGGCGGATGAGGGGGTCATTAACCCCACTACCCATGTAAATTGAATTTTTGTCTGAACTGATATATAAATCTTTCATTAATCACTATGCAAAATAATTTATTTATTTTTCAAAATTTGAAAATTTGATTAATTTTTCTCAAAATGTGCTATGGTTAATCTTTAATTTTTTGTGAAAATGAACAATTTTGACTATTTATTGTCAAGTATTTTTTTCATATATGTGCATTAAATAAATAAAGGTCATTGTGATGGGCAAGGAGCTAAGGGGCAGGTGGATGCGCCAGGACGAGGAGGCCACCACCCTCCCCAATCACATAATTTTGAATTTTTACACAAAAAATTATAAAACTTTAATTATTTACAATTCGAAATTGTTTTCAAATTTTTCAAAAATCTGAAAATTTGATTAATTTTTCTCAACATATATTGTGGTTACTCTTCATTTTTTTTTTAAAAATGAACAATTTTGATTATTTATCATCACAAGTATTTGTTTTCTCAAATATATGCATTTGGAATATAAGATAGGTCATCGTAAGGACAAATGGGAAAGGGGCAAGTGGATGGGCAGGGATGAGAGTCTACCCCCATCCACATAAATTGAATTTTTATATGCATAAAACTTTCATTAATCAATATTCAAATATTTTTCAAATTTTTCAAAAATTTGAAAATTTATCTTGATTTGAAAAAAAAAAATTAGTCAAATTTTTCGTTTTTCTGAAAAATCTTAAAAATGTTTCTTATGATAATTGTTGAAAACAAAAATTCAATTTACGTGAATGTTGGGATGGTGACCCTCAGCCTGTTAAACATGTTACTCTTGCAATTGCAAAATTACTCTCGTATTTTCAACAAAATTGTTTGTTTTTCTTAATTGCAGGGTCATCGTCAGTTTAGGCAGCGGTATTATGAATACCTTGATAACTTCCGAGCCCCTGATGGCCCCATATTTCTTAAGATCTGTGGAGAATCTACTTGCAGTGGATTAGGGGTAAGTGTAGAATCAGATGGAGGAGTACTTTTTTAGCAGAACAGTTTTGATTCTTTCTCTTTCCAACATTTTGAAATGAGTTAGAAATCTTAAATGGAGTTGTCAATTTTATTTTTGTGCATCGATATAAATACATAAATGAGTGAACTATGCAAATTTGTAAATCTTGAAAGCAGTTGTGGTTTCTCTCGAGCATCGTTACTATGGAGAGGGTTCGCCTTTTAAATTGTTGACAACAGAGAATCCATTTGAGATATCTTTCATCCAAGCAAGCACTTTTTGATTCGGCTATTTTGAGACAGTATTATCAGGAAAGTAACATCCTTATTTATTGCACTTTTGATTGGAAACTTGTTATCAGGATGTAAGAGTTATACTTTTATTGCAAAATTCCTAGCAGAGTTCTTTCTACACGTAGACTTAATTAGAACGAATCCAATAATGAATAAATATGACAATGGATTCGTACATTAATGCAAAAGGGTATGGAACCGTATTGTTCTGGTTGATTATCAGGAACACAAACAGGAGTCTACCAGAGTCTCCTTGTAATCGACAAACTCAGATCTCCGCCTTCACAGATGATAAGGCAACAATTCGAGAAAAACTGTATATATATATATATATATTTCTGGGTCTCAGCACATGAGAATATGAATAATGATTTAAGTAAATAGATGTACTGAATGCCCTATTTATAGGGAGAAAATTAGGGTTCAATCCTAATTATGGTGGCAGAATCCTACCATAATAAGGAGTCTCAATATTAGATAATTAACAAATAATTACCCTAATTAGTGTAATAGAATACTACTCTAATTAGAATTCTTAATATTAGATAATAAACAAATCAATCAACATAATTAATTCAATTAGACTTATAACATATATATTTTGTCTAACAGCTTCCACTCGGCTATATAAGCCGTATTACAAAATATAGTTTTCAAAATCTTCCGATGCTTCTTACGAGAAATGAGCCGTGCGACCATAAAGTAACTAGTAGTATCATATTAAGACATCATCTAACTAACATGACACTTTCAAATCGACGATACCCCAAACCTTCTTTGCATCACCGATAGCTACGTATCCCGTTAAGCTATACAATATTTGGTTATATACTTAATGTAACTGCCATGACAAATATGGTGAAGCTAAACAGATTATTCCTTAAACACTAATGACCATCCGTATCAACTCGATTGCTTCCTAGTATGGTCCACTGGACTATATAGATCTTAGCCATTGGATTACATACTAAAGTAACATCATCAAGCCTTATCTTCAGGCCATAGCTCTAAGTCAAAGAGTAACATATAAGTGAACCAACGTATGTCCACGTGATCACACAATGACAATCAAGGGATTCTTTAGTCATTTTCACTAGGTCGTTCTTTAGCACACGCAGTATGTTATGTGTGTCATGGCATGACTCCCACTTAGGTGGGCATGTCACTCATTTATGCCATGCGAATCGCAGTCGTTGACAAATACACTTAGTTTTTATCCTCTAAATTTGACTTTAAAGCTTTAATGTGAAAATCCAGACATTTCACATTCGATTAACTTAGAATCTCATTTCAGACCTACTGAAGCGACTGTCCAGAACATTTATCAGTCTCATCCTTCATGCTATGCAAGCATAACGGCGATTTCCCGTGTGTTATGGCCAATCATTAAGCTTTTTGTGACATTTATTGTGCCTTATTAATTGATTGCATACACAAGAGTATTACTCGAATGACAGAAAATGTAAATTTCATTTCATAATCAATTGTTACAAAAATATGTCCTCATCGTTTACAAGATGTGATCAAACCCTACGTAATCCTAGACTTATGACATGAGCTCTAAACACATATCTAGGAATGGGTTTGGTCATTGGATCAACGATCATCTTGTCGGTAGGAATATACTTGATATCTATTTCCGCTTTGTTGACAACATCTCGAACAAAATGGTAGCGTCTCTGGATGTGTTTTGTCTTCCTATGAAATTTTGGATCCTTAGCGAACTGAATCGATGCAGTGTTGTCACAGTTGAGCTCTACAGGATCATCAGGCCTCGAAGTTAAATTGAGGTACTGTAGGAAGCTTCTGAGCTAGAGTGCCTCTTGCACGGCTACGCTGCACGCGACATATTCTGCTTCTATGATTAACAAAGCAATGCAGTCTTGCTTCTTGCTGTACCAAGATATAGGTCCTCCACCTAGGATAAAATCATATCCAGAGGTTGACTTGGACTCGTCCATGTCACCTCCCCAATCAGCATCCGCGAATCCCTTTAGACGCAGGTACCCCCTTGATAACATAGTATTAGATTGGCCGTTCCACGAAGATAAAAAAAATCCTCTTGAGTGCTTGCCAATGAGCAGGCCGTGAGTTGCTTTGGTAACAGCTCACCAATCCAACCGCGAAACAGATGTCTGGCCGTGTACATAACATAGCGTACATCAAACTCCCTATAGCGCTTGCATACGAAACATTGCTCATTTCTTTCTTTTCCTTATCTGTTTTTGGGCATTGATCGTGGATTAATGCCAGACCCTTATCAACAGGGGTGTCAACGGGTTTGGAGTAATGCATCCTGAATCGTTTTAAGATTTTATTTATGTATGATTGTTGAGATAAACCCAACATTCTTTTTGAATGATTTCTGCATATCTCTATGCATAGGACATACCTAGATTCATCCATATCCTTCATCCTAAATACGGAGGATAGCCACTGTTTAGCGGCGTTGATTATATCCATGTTGTTTTCAGCCAGTAATATGTCGTCGACATATAAGAAGAGAAACACCATTCCATCATTTGTCCTTAAGACATACACGCAGTGATCTTCATCTATCATGGTAAAGCCATACGAAGTAATGGCCTCATGAAATCTGAAGTACCACAATCTAGAAGACTGTTTAAGTCCATATATAGATCTTTTAAGACGACATACCTTGTCATCTTGTCCTGATGAGACGAACCCAACAGGTTGATCAATGTAGATTTCTTCCTCAAGTGTTCCATTGAGGAATGTAGTCTTTACGTCCATTTGGAATAGTTCGAGATCCAAATGGGCAACCATGGATAGAAGTAGGCGAATAGAGGCAATTCTCACCACAAGAGAAAATGTCTCTTCATAGTCTATACACTCGATTTGGGTAAAACCTTTCGCCATGAGTCGGGCTTTAAACTTTTCGATTGATCCATCCGCACCACGCTTAATCTTGAATACCCATTTGCATCCAATTGGTTTTCGGCGAAGTGGTGGATCAACAAGTTCCCAAACCTCATTTGTTTGCATCGAGTTCATTTCATCCTTCATGGCATTTAGCCATTTTCTTTATCAGTGAGTCTATAGCCTCTTGATAAGAAACAGGATCTTCTACCTCCAAAAGAGCGCAGAAGAATACGTTTCCTCAATCTGAAAGTATCGTCGAGGAATTCTTCCGCGTTCACTCCTTCAGATAACAGGATCTTCTACTTGCCTGGTTGGGGGTTTGGTCCCAATATCCCTTTGGCTCATGGGATTGACGGTGTGAGAACGGCCGCTCCCACTAACCCTATGGTTCGTGGGGCTCGTTATCACATCATCATTGCCTAGATTTTGAGAACTGATCTCGTTTCTAGGAATGCAATTTTGAATATAGTGGAAATTGTAAGTTCTTGTTATATTTCATAAGTACACCTTACAGCTTCTTTTATAGAGTGCAAAAAGCAAGAAAACATCACAATTCTTCAACAAAGTAGGCTGCAACTTTTCCTTGTCCAGTGGCTTGTCCAGCAGCTGTCTGGTGGCTTGTCTGTGGCTTGTCTGGCTGCTGCTGGACTTGGGTGCAGCCTTTGTTGACTCCTTTATTGTTCAACACTCCCCCTCAAGATGGGTGAAATATATCGACCAAGCCCATCTTGTTACAAAGTCTATCTAAATCTTGTGCATTAAGACCTTTGGTGAGACAGTCAGCAGTCTGGTCCTTAGTAGTCACATGTCCTAACTCCAGAAGCCCACTGGTCAGCTTTTCTTTAATGAAGAACCTGTCAATTTCTACGTGTTTAGTTCTGGCATGTTGGACTGGGTTATTGGCAATACTGATAGCTGACTTGTTATCGCACCATAACTGCATTTGTGCTTCCACGTCCATCTTCAATTCTTCCAGCAAGGACCTTAACCACATCATCTCAGCAACACTTAGGGCCATGGCTCTGTACTCTGCCTCAGCAGTAGAACGAGCAACAACTGACTGTTTCTTACTCATCCAGGATACTAGATTGCCACCTACAAACATGCAATATCCAGATGTGGACTTTCTGTCATCAACACAGCTAGCCCAATCTGAATCACAATATCCCTGAATGCTCATATGTCCATTCTTCCGAAAAATTAATCCTTTTCCTGGTGCATTTTTCAAGTATCTCAAGATTAGAAATACCGCATCCATATGACCCTTTCTCGGGTCATGCATATACCGGCTCACCACACTCACAGCAAATGAGATATCAGGTCGGGTGTGACTCAGATATATCAGCCGACCAACCAATCGTTGATACCTTTCTCTGTCCACAGGCTCACCAGCATCTGCACCCAAATTTACTCTCTGCTCGATAGGTATCCTAGCAGGTTTACAACCAAGCATGCCTGTTTCCGTGAGTAGATCCAAGACATATTTTCTTTGAGATAGTACGATCCCTTCTGGTCCCCGAGCTACTTCAATTCCAAGAAAGTATTTCATCTCTCCTAAATCTTTTACTTCGAATTCCTTACCGAGTCTAACCTTCAGCTCTGCTATTTCCTTCTCATCATCTCCTGTAATGATCATATCATCTACATAAACAGCCAATATTGTAATATGATCTCCGGTATACCTCAGAAAGACAGTATGATCAGCATTGATCTGGTGATAACTCATGCCCACCATTGCCTTCCTGAATCTATCGAACCAAGCTCTAGGGGATTGTTTGAGACCATATAAGGATTTTTTAAGCCTACAAACTTTCCCTTCTGTCTGATTAGTGCCAAATCCTGGAGGGATCTCCATGTATACTTCCTCAAGTAAATCCCCATGAAGAAATGCGTTCTTCACGTCAAGTTGATGTAGACTCCACCCTTTGTTTGCTGCTATGGAGACTAAGGTTCTGACTGTACTCATCTTGGCGACTGGTGCAAAGGTCTCATCGTAATCAATGCCATATGTCTGATTGTACCCCTTGGCCACTAGTCGTGCCTTGTACCTCTCCACTTTTCCTTCAGGATTTTGCTTCACGGTGAATACCCATTTACACCCTACAATTTTCTTCTCAGGCTGCAGTGGTACAAGTACCCAAGTTTCATTCTTTGTCAAAGCTTTCAATTCTTCGATCATTGCATCTCTCCACCTTTGATCTTTCATTGCAACCTGCCAACACTTGGGCACACAAACATTGTCCAAAGATGTAATAAATGTTCTATAGCTAGGTGAAATTTGAGAATAAGAAACATGTTTGGCAATATCATGAGGAAAACCGTACCGAACCGGTGGAACCCCCGCATTAATACAGGTGGTCTGCCTTAGCGGTTTGGGTAAGGGAGATGAAGGCAAAGGAATAATGTCACCTGTGGTACCTGGATAATCTATGATGGATAGTGGCTTAGGTGTCTCCGGAGTCGAGGTCGGTAAGGCACTAGAAGCTGGGACAAGAGGACGTCTTCTCGTGTACCTGTGATGTAACTGTGGAGTCTCTATATGACTCACTTCTTCATTACTTTCTGACTCTGCGCCTGCATTTTGTGGATAAGAGGGACACACGATCTCCCCAACAGTTACTGTGCGTAATTCATTTTCGACATAACTCCTTTCCCCTTCTCGTGCTCTACCTTCAATGGTTATGATATTCTCCCCCTCTCGTCGTGCATCAGGCGGCGTGACCTCAAAAGGAGAGGATATTTCGTGTAGAAAGTATGGTTCTTGTTCACAAAAGGTAACATCTTTACTGACAAATGATCGTCTCTCAACCGGGCTCCAACAGACATAACCTTTTTGAGTAACCGAGTATTCTACAAATACACTTTGATGGCTCTAGGATCTAACTTTCCAACGTTAGGTTTGTTATTCTGCACAAAACACACACAACCAAATGGCCTTAGTTCAATCCAATCTCCACGGGTGCCTGTTAATACCTCATGTGGTGAATACCAATTTAGGATCCGTGACGGAAGTCGATTTATCAGAAAAGCAGTAGTCATAATCGCCCGACCCCACAAGTATTTTGGAACATTCATTTCAAACATCAGATTTCTCGCAGTCTCTAGGAGATGACGATTCTTTCTCTCTGCAACTCCGTTCTATTCTGGTGTTTAGGGACATGTGGTATGGTGGAGAATTCCTTGTGTTGACAAGTATTCTGCAAATAGCTTGTTTGTGTACTCAGTACCATTGTCAGACCATAAAACCTTTACTGTTGCTCCAAATTGGGTTTGAACTTCCCTGTGAAAATCCTTAAAGCAAGTTAAGACTTCATTTTTAGTTTTCATCAAATATAACCATGTCATACGAGAATGACAATCAATAAATGTCACAAAATAATGAAATCCATTAAAAGTCGAAGTTGGGCTTGGCCCCCAAACATCTGAATGTACCACATCAAAAGCATGAGAACTCCTACGACCAGAGCTAACATATGAGCTTCTGGTATGAGGTTTGAGTTATGGTTATATGATTTGAGTCGTTTAGTATTCACATTATATATGGACATCATTTGTTCAGTCACATAAAGACCATTGAACAAAGGAACACTAACATAACATAAGCCATTCTGA
Source organism: Pinguicula moranensis (assembly GCA_028565015.1). Taxonomy (NCBI): domain Eukaryota; kingdom Viridiplantae; phylum Streptophyta; class Magnoliopsida; order Lamiales; family Lentibulariaceae; genus Pinguicula; species Pinguicula moranensis. The sequence continues at coordinate 13,513 of JAOWBN010214466.1, forward strand.
AAAATGGTACAATATTTGTCCTCCATGACAAACTTATATCCAATAGAAGTAAGTCGAGACATAGACATAACGTTTCGGCTAGCACATGGAACGTAATATACGTTCAAAAGTTCTATCGTATGCCCACTAGGCAACTGCAATTCTAAGTCCCCTACTGCGA
>JAOWBN010214477.1:0-13672 GCA_028565015.1 Pinguicula moranensis
TGGTTCAAAATGGATCTTTCGCACTAAGTATCTCTCAGATGGTTCTATGGAATGCCTCAAGGTTCGTCTTGTCGCTCATGACTTCACTCAAGTCTTGGGTCTTCATTATTTTGATATGTTCAGTCCCATTGTCAATGCTACCACGGTTCACACTATCTTGTCTCTTGTTATTTCCTGCGGTTGGTCTGTAATAGGTCCGGTCTATATCTATTTATAACACTCCTTTTAGCTTAAAAGTTTCGCTCCTTAATAGAAATAAGTACTTTCACATATTTATTTCTTGTATTCTGAAAAGATCTAACATGAGCACCATAAGAATGTGAAAACAAGAGAGAAATGATCATCGGAGTAAGGCTACAACCCCATATTCTACAAGCTGAATTCCCAAATGCAAAATTTCCGATGTATGTTGTCGGGAAAATAGATAACCCTACTTGCACAGTAATTAATGGATGGATGATGGTGCCCCTGGTTGCTGAAAATATCTGCGATAGCTTCCTTGAGAATATACGGACGTGTGAGGAAAAATAAAATGACACAAATCTCACCTGAGAAACAAGAGGGACAAAAGGAAAAAATGAGGATAGAGAAACGAGTTTTTTGGAGAGCATGGGGAGAAGATCATATGGAACCGAGGGAGTCTCTAAACTATAGCTTTTATCTTCATTTCACTTTTGGAGGCTTGTATCTTGAGTTCAAACTCCAGTTGGAATCGCTAGCTTGCGGCTTTTTTCTCGCATATCCCTACGACACATTTACTTTTCTGCATGCCCTTCAAGTTATGCAATGCACCAGCTACTTTCCAGTGGTGCATGATGTCAATATTTTTGGACATGGTGGAAAAGACCATTGAAGTATTCATGGACGACTTCTCGGTAGTGGGATCCTCGTTCGATTATTGCTTGGCAAACCATGAACAAGTATTTGCACCATGCGAGAAGACAAATCTTGTTTTGAACTGGGAGAAATGTCATTTTATGGTTAAGCAAGGCATTGTGTTAGGACATAAGGTCTCGAGTTCGGGAATTGAAGTGGACAGAGCAAAAATAGAAGTCATTTCCAAATTGCCTCCTCGATCTTCAGTTAAAGGGGCACGGTCTCTTTGTATAATTACAAATATAAGGACGCGTACATCTGACCCCCTAGACCCCAACTTAGTTGGAATTATACTGCGTACGTTGTGGATTGTGGATTCATAAAAGGCATATTACTCGGCCTCTATGCAAACTGCTAGAGAAGGAAGCCCCATTCACCTTTGATAAGGAATGCTACATGGTATTCACTACACTCAAGACTAAACTCACCTATGCACTTCTTTTCTGCTCACCTAATTGGGATGTGTCATTTGAAATCATGTGTGACGCAAGTGACTATGCAGTGGGCGCGGTACTTGGATAGCACGGCGACAAGATTTTCCACACGATATACTACGCTAGCAGGACCATGAATGCCCACAAATTAAACTACACTACGATAAAAAATGAACTTTTGGCCATCATGTTTGCTTTTGAAAAATTCTGGCCTTACATTTTGGGAAGCAGGATTGTGGTATATATGGATCATTCTGCAATAAAACACCTCATGGTAAAGAAGGATGCAAAGCCTAGATTAATCCGTTGGGTACTGGTGTTGCAAGAGTTTGATATGGAAGTTCAAGACAAGAAAGGATCAAAGAACTTGGTAGCTGACCACTTATCGCGCCTTGAATAAAATAAGCAACCAACACCTATCTCAGATAGGTATTCCATCCCAGATAATTTCCTAGATGAAATGTTGATGGGGATAAACAGATGCAAAGACATAGTTCGGAATTTGGTACCCAATTGGGGCCAATGAAATATTAAAGCTTTCAGACGTCAAGCTAGTGACGTTAAAAGAGCGTTCATTGGGAGCAACCCAAGCCCTTTTTGGCCCCAAAATAGGAAAGTCTTAAAATATCTTTCCTGTATCAACATATTATGCATAGTTGATCAATTATGCATAGTATGTTCACGTGATCTAAGTTGAGCTTTAAATTTGGAGAGGTGTGCAGGATGATCCTCATTCGGGGACAAAATAATTTTATTAAAATTTTCACTTTCAAAAATCCTTTCAGTTGTATTGATAGTTGATCAAAAATTCTAGGCTCACATGCAGGACAAATACATTTTGTGGACATGACAAAGAGCTCAACATAAAATGTGGAAGGTTAAGAGATTTTGGAATGGCCATATGACCTCAAGAAATCGGAGCCAAGATTCGATATTCTTACTTTGCACCCAAACAATTTAGCATGATTTCCTACTTACATATGTGAATCCCTAAAATGGGTCGTTAACTATTACCGTGCAGTACAATTACTGGACTGTACTCTCTATGAATTAATATTTTAACCAAAAGGACCAGTAAACTTTCCTTATTTTTACCGCTGCGCATATAAATAGTCTATCCTTGTCGAGCATTCCTGCTCAACACTCACCACCAAACCAAGTCTAAATCGCTACCAATACAAAGCAGAGTTGCCAAGCCGTCGAACTTCGACGAGTTTTTCCAGGCAATTTTTGAAGTAGTGTGCTACATCTTTTGTGGGGTAAGCGTAGCTCTACCAAACTCTTTATGTTGTGGGTGGTTACATAGATCTTAGGGTATAATACGGGAAAATGACTCTGAAAAGAACGAGGGTTACTAAGGCTGAAACTTAGGTAAAGTTTAAGGGCGTGAAGGCTCAGGAATTTTATGACTCTAAATGGGGTGTTGGACATTATCAGCTAGCGTGGGATGGCGTCGGGGGTTCTAGCTAGTTTGTGCCTAGGTTCAAATGATCAAGGATGGTCCAAGTTTCTTAGCAGTCCAGGAGAATACTCGTTGAATCTAGTACGGGAATTCTATGCTTATTGAACCATGTCAGGCAGAGGAATGGTCTGGGTGCGAGGCTGTCTACTCCCTTTTAGCTCTGAAGCAATTAATGTGATTTATGAACTGCCGGATATCGAGGATGACGAGAACTCTCGCTACCTCAAGGATGGACCAGATTTAAAGGAAGTGGCAGGATTTTTGTGTTCCCCAGTCATGAAATTGAAGTAATCTACAGGGCCCAAGTCCATGGAATTGGGTGTCAACAGGGCAGATTGTGGTGCTAACACCGTACTGGCATATGTTCATCTGCACCTGTATGATGCTTACAACCCTCACTGTTGACGTCAAACTAAAGCGACTCCTTTTGATTTATGTTATTGAGACAATGATGACGATTGACGTGGGGAAGATTAACTACAAGGACATCATGGAACATCTTAGAAACTTGAACATACGATCCGGATCACTGCACTTTCCTACACTCATCACGACTCTGTGTCTGAAGGCCAAAGTTGAACTGGCTCCTTAAAAGAAGCTAACACCTACAATCGTAGATATTGGGGGTGTTCTGATGTCCAAACTTGGAGTATGTTCCGATAGAAATCACAGTCACTCTGAAGACATACCAGAGCCTTCCAGACTCCCCACACCAAGCTGCATATCGATAATAGGCTCCACGCCCAATGGTACACCTATGAAGGTAGAATTACTCACCCCTCCGCTAGCCACCTTCAAAGGCAAAGGTAAAATATTTGCATCCAAGGTTGTGCCTCGTCTCTTTAATGTGTAGGTTCCAATAGACGCCCGAAAGGCAGACCACCCAACCACGAAGGATCATTGGTGAGTACACTTACAATTGCTTTGCAGCCATCCACACCAACTTGGTTTTGATGCTAGCTACTCAAGGCATTCACTATCTAGTGAGCCCTCTGCTGAAGATCACACCACCTGCACGAGCTCCTACGATTCCATAGGAAGAAGATAGTGACGAGGATGAGGAATCCTCAACTTTTGACGACGTGGAGCGAGTAGATCTCTCAGGATCAGACTGAGCCCCATCGGCTGCCTCAGGGGAGTAATGATATTACTTTCCTTAACATATCTTTCCATTGAGGGAAATGTCGGGTTTAAGTTTGGGGAGGCCAAGGGTTGCATGCATATCTTATATTCTGCTGATTGAACTATCATCTGGTTGTTCTGCTTATCTTTTGAACTAATTTTGAACTTGAATTCTTTGTCTTATTTTTGCATTAAACTACTTTCTTTCATTTAATTGTTCTGTATATTTGTCTCACCCGAGAAATAAGAGTGGCGCATAGTGGGGATCGGTTAAACGGAAAACAAATGTCAATTAAGTTCTGGGTTTGATAGGATTTTTGAGGGATTCTTCATCAAAAAGTAGCCCCTCTGAGCCTAAACAAGTTCGGGACAAGCTATTGATAGGAAAAAGCAAAAGCAAAAATAAAGTCAAAAAGAAAGAGAATTGGGGAAGTTAGCAAGAAAATAGAAAAATCGAAAAGTTGTCCCAAAAAGAAGAGAGAGCGGCTCATGCAAAGAAAATCAATGACTCTAGAGCCAAATTTAATAGTGCTATCAAAAAACTTCAATGAAAAAACAATCGGGGCTTAAAATAAAGTTTATCTCGCATAACAAAAAGTGAGAAAGATGAAAAATACAAAAAGGGGTGGAGAGTCTAGTAGGAGAATCATCTAAACCATGGACCTAAGACATAAGAGTTTGCTGGAAACTTACCATCCATGTGCCCATTTCGCAAAAGTCTTAAGAAATACGCAATATCCCCTCAATGTCCATTAGCACCAGTGTAATATCATATTTGTTTTATGTGCATTCACATAAAGTTGCTGCATAAAGAAAAGTTAAACTAGAATAGGGGGACATGATGCTTTTGTCTTGAGGAAACACAAAGGTTTAAGTTTGGAGAGGTTGATAGGTCTAATTTATACCTATTTATAACTTTTTAGTTTAAAATGTCATTTCTCAATAAAAACAAGTGCTTTTACAGTTTCATTTATTGTCTTCTACAATGATTTCACCATAAAGAATGCAGAAATAAGAGATAAATTATCATCGGAGTGAGGCTACAGCCCCATATTCTACAAGCTGAATTCCCGAATGCAAAACTATTCGATGTATGTTTGTGGGAAAACATAGAACCTACTTGCACAATAATTAATGGATGGATGATGGTGCCCCTGGTTAAAGAAAATATTTGTGATAGCTTCCTTGAGAAGCTACGGATGTGCGATGAAATATAAAGAATGGAAATCTCACCCGAGAAACAAGAGGGACAAAAAGGAAGGAAGAGGATAGAGAAACGGGTTTTCTAGAGAGTAAGGGAAGAAGATCGTCTGGAACCGATGGAGTTTCTGAACTATGACTTTTATCTTCATTTTCCTTTCGAGGCTTGTATCTCGAGTTCAACCTCCAGTTCTTGAACGCCAGCTTGCGGCTTTATTTTCGCCACTTAAATTTTTGTTGTTATATAAAGTTATAATTAAATTTAATGTTTTGTATAATTTATACATATAAGTTTATAATTTATGAACCTCTATTTTTTTCTCGTGATTTATTTTTATTTATTTATATTTATGTGATGTAAATATATATTATTTATTATATAAAGTTATAAATTAAATAAAATATCTTATATAATTTATATATATAAGTTTATAGTTTATGAAGTTTTGAGAAAAAATAAAAGGGGAGAAAGGGATTTGAACTTAATTATAAATGAATTAATATTTATAATTAAGTTGCCTACGTATAATTTATATTTATAAATATAAATGAATCAAAACTCACGTAGTTCTCTTACCTTACTTACATTGTGGATCACTACAAGTAAGTTGGATTTTCTTCTCCTTCGTTTTGTTCATGTTCTTGGGTTTATTTTTATTTTTTTTTGCAGATATCCAATCATTCAAGCATGTTTGATATTCCAAGTTGATCGGATGCAATAATGCACGACGGTCATCTAGAATGTATCCTCTCTTGCTAAAGGCATGCTCTATGGCAACTGTTGAAACCAGACATGTTAGAATCTCTCTTGGCATAACCGGAAAATCTCATGTTTTGTTTCTCCACCAACCAAGAATTTTGAAATTCCAGTTGAACGAATCATTATCTTTATCTGTTTGAACAATCTCAAAAGTAGTGGTTAGATAAGTATCAAGTTTCGCGAATGTGGAAGTTGATGAAGACCTAGGCCGTTTTGATATTTGATTCATTATATTTTTCATTCTTCCGAGTATTGCTCCACTAGAAGGACAACTATTAGAACGAACCACTTCAAGTACCACTATAACGAGTTTGAACACTAATATATAAATGTATTTGATATTCTACATAAAACTCATTTAATAAATTATTTACTTCCCTAATTATATTTATATAATCGACAAGGGGTCTAACATCTTCGTCGACAAATCCACTATAATAATCTTCTAATAATGTTCTTAAACCGTCTAATTTAATTTGGGGGTCTAAAACAGTGACAATAAGGTTAAGTAGTGGTATGTTTAATAGATATTTACACCATTTTTCACTAATAACTTCTACATAATTTGTTAAATGAGATTCTTCTTTAAAAGCTGTCCATACATTAACACAAACGGGAACAATAAGGTGTGAAGTGGTTTTTTAAACAAAGTTTGATAATAATTTTGTGCAATCATTAAAATACTTTAATAATTTTAATAATTTTTATCATTCATTCGAATGAATTTGATTTAAATATATATTTTGGTATCTATTATTAATAAACAATAAATTTTTATAAGGGATCGTTTATTCAAGTAAAATATAAGTAGAATTGCAATGGGTTGACATATCTTGAGAAAATTTTATGTGTCTAACATTATTATCTTTACAAAATTTAAACCAATATTTCATTACCCTAGGTTTAGTAACCCAAATTTTCATGGTACGTTTAATGGGGTGTACGCTTAAATCAATACATTTGAGAGCATCTTGTACACATAAATTAATAATATGACAAATACATCTAATAGAAAAAACAACCACCCAAAAAAGAATCACATGTCTTTAAATCATCTATACATACATAATTATTAGTGCCATTATCAAAAGAAATGCTATATATGTTGTAGATTATATTCTTTTAAAATTAACATAATCATTGTTCAAATATTTTGTGCAGTATGTGAATTATCAAACTTCCTATAAGCTAGTATTTTTTTTTTGTATTTTTCACTCATTATATATCCAATGACAAGTAATTCTCATATAGCTATGTGTTTAACAATGATCAAACCATATATCACTACGTATAAAAACCTTATGGTCCATAGATGAAATTTTTTTACATAAATTATTTTTTCTTTTTTTTAGAAGATTTAGAAATATTGGTTATCGCTAGTGTGTGATTTACATTAAATTCTAATAAATGCGGAATTGTGTATGGCCCCAGTTACTTAGCCAGCAAACAAGCGCAATGGCAGCTTCTGTATGAGTGTCTGCAGCCCTTTCAACAAGAGAAATGTTGCTTAATGGGGGACTTCAATGCTGTCTTTGCCCTCAATGAAAGGAGATGAGTATCTAACCATAACTATGTTCAGGAGGTGAACTGTTTAATGACTTTGTCAGCAGCCTAGGCTTGCACAATCCTAGAATGGAGCACAGGAAATACACTTGGTCCTTGAAATCACTGACAGCTATTAGCCGCCTGGATAGATTTATGGTGAACAATAGATGGTTGGACTTTGCATAGGAATGGAGGCATGTAGGGATGGATAAAGAGGGCTCGGATCACTGCCCAATGAGTCTCTTCAATAGCATACAGAATTGGGGTCCTAAACCTCTTTAGGTATTGAATGTATGGATGTCTGATAGGTCCTTTAATCACATGGTGGAGCAGGTCTGGAGCAGCGTCTATATTGAGGGTTACTCGAGCTACAAAATTATGATCGAAACCAGGCTGCTTAGGGATAGGATCAGGTTATGGAATCAAGCTTTCCCAAGGAACTTGGCACGGGAAAAACAGGCATTGCTCCAGAGTACAAGCTTCTTGGAATTGAAGGCAGCAGATGTTACATTGCCTATGAGTGATTAACTGCAACTGGCCACCTTGCACTCTCAGTTAGACAACATCTCAAGGCAGTTGTGTAGCATTGCTTACCAAAAATCAAGGGTCCAATGGATCAAGCAAGGCGATGAAAACTCAGCTTATTTCCACAAAAGTCTTCAGTCTACCAGATCTAAAAGTCTGATTACTGGGGTGTGGGATGGTTATGTGTGGCTGGAGGAACCAGAGCTTGTCAAGAACTATTTCTTAGCACATTTCAAAGCTAGGTTCACTGAAACAATACACCACAGACCACACTTTGGCCTTAGGCTGCAGTCTCTTGATCAGAGTCAGAAATCCTTTATGCAGCAACCTTTCTGCGAAGCTGAAGTCCTGGCAGCCATATCTGATTGTGGGAGTCACAAAAGCCCCGGTCCTGATGGACTGAATTTCCATTTTATCGAACACTTCCTATACTTGTTGAAAACCTGACAAAATGCAGCTCATGGTGGAATTCTATAAGTATGGCAGGTTAGCTAAGGGGAGCAATACCTCCCACATTGCTTTGATGGCAAATTCATACAATCCATTGCAGGTTAAAGACTTCAGGCCGATTTCTCTTATAGGTAGCATGCCTAAAATCATAGCAAAGGTCCTAGCAAACCGGATGAGATTGGTTATGGCCAGGCTGATCAACTTTAATCAATCAGCATTCATCAAAGGGATAAGGCTCTTGGATAGTGTTGTTGCTGCAAATGAGGTTATTGATGAAGTAAAAAAACTCAAGAAGCAAGCTCTTCTCTTCAAAGTAGACTTTGAGCAAGCTTTTGACTCCCTTAACTGGAACTTCATCCTTCAGATTCTGTCTACTATGAATTTTCCTCCCTGCTGGAACTGGTGGATCAAAGGTTTGCTGGAGTCTACTTCAATGTCTATCCTAGTGAATGGGAGTCCAACCAAGGAGTTTTACCCCACATGTGGCATTAGGCAAGGCGACCCTCTCTCGCCATTTCTATTTCTGCTCGCTGCTGAAGGGTATCAGCCATGATAAACAAAGCTGTCACCCTGAACATGTTCAAAGGTTTGAGTGTAGGCAAAGGCAAGGTGTAGGTTTCCCACCTCCAGTTTGCTGATAACACGGTTATTTTTGGTCAAGCTGACTGGAATTCGGTGGTAGCCTTCAAGGCTATTCTCTTGAACTTTGAGTTAGTCTCCGAGCTAAAGATTAACTTTAGCAAGAGTAAGCTAATTGGTGTTAATGTGCCACCTCAAATTTTAGAGGACATGGCGGCTTTCCTGCACTGCCAATCTTCTGCTCCACCTCTCAAGTACTTGGGTCTTCCAATAGGTGCAAGCATGAGAAGACCCTTATCTTGGTAGCCTGTTGTCCAAAAATTCAGCAACACTCTCGGAGCATGGAAGCATAAGTGGCTATCCACTGGAGGTAAGTTGACACTACTGAATGTTGTGCTTGCAGCCTTTCCCTCTCATTTTTTCTCTTGCTTCTCTGCTCCAAAGTCTTCCATCAAACAGCTAACTAGTATCCATAGAAGGTGTTTCTGGGGCTGTTCATCAGGCATGCCAAAAATGGGTTTGACCTCCTGGGATAAACTCAGTACCTCTGTGGATAATGGAGGACTGGGGATCCGTTGTCTTGCTTCTTTCAATGCTGCCATGCTGGGGAAATGGGGCCTTCAGTTACTCAATGATGTTCCCTCCTTAGCCATGGACATGTTGAGATCTAAATCTGGGGGAACTCATCAAACTCAATTGTAGGATTCAGAGAGTCATTTAAGAGTAGGTCGGCCAAGAGGTAGGGGGTATGCCTCTTCATGGTGGAATAGTTTGCAGGATGTCCTGAGCAGTAACTGGTTCTCAGAAAATGTTCTCCTACAGCTAGGCAATGGCTCTAGAATTAAACTTTGGTCTGAAATGTGGTTGCATAACAGAAACACCCCTCTGGCAGAGCACTTTCCTAGATTATTTAGGAATTAGATGAACAAGGGCATTCATATTGTTGATGCAGGACTGTGGGTAAACAATAAGTGGACTTGGTGTTGGAGGTGGAGGAGGGAGGTCCGTGAATCTGAACTGAATGAGCTCTCTGAGTTATTAAATATTCTGCAGGGCATTGCACCAAAACCTTTGATCCCGGACAAATACATCTTCAAGCTTGATCATCAAGGAGTGTATAAGGTCAAGGATGCGTTCGGTGCTATCACATCAGGGTTGCAACATATATTTTTACCTCAACACATCACACTTACCAAGCTGATCTGGACAAGCTTTGCCCCCAAGAGAGTTTGCATTTTTGCTTGGAACCTCATTCAACACTCAGTGCCTACTAAAGCAACTCTGCAGAGAAGAGGGGTTATCCCAGCAGATCAGGAAATAGTCTTCCTCTTTGTAGCTCAGCAGATGAGACTGTGTCTCATCTTTTCTCTGAATGCTCCTTCAGCCGAAGTGTATGGCAGGATATTGCTGCTTGGTTATCAATGTCTTCAATGGGTAATGCCTCTGTTGCTGCTGCTGTCCCTAACCTAATACTCTATTCAGAGGCAGCCCCTCAGGGCACAAATAAGACTGCATGGAACTCCATTTGATTGGCCATGGTCTGGTTCACTTGGAATGCCAAAAATTCAGCTCATTTCACTTCTACTGCATCAAATGGACACATCCTCTTATGCACAATATAGAGGGAAGTATGGTTGTGGCTCAGAGCTAGAAGTAAATCCATCCAGTTCTCTTACACCTTTGTCGACTGGATTCTTCATCGGCAGTCTTGCCTTCTTTTCTCTTAATGCTTTCTGATCTTGTGCATTACTATTATTCTGCATGGTACAGGTTAGGTCTCCTATAGTGGAGCACTTCTCGATGATTTGCTATTTGTATCTAAACAGGGGATACAATATAAATCTGGATTGAGCTGCGGTTTGTTGGATCTCACCACTTAGTACAGGTTAGGTTCACAGAATGTAGCCAGATATGGCCAGTAGCGAGATGATCCTACAACATCATGTATGATCACCATCATTACTACCAGGAAGTGGGGTATTTCAGTATTGCTTATCTCGTGAATTAATCTGATTCGGCAGTAGCCCCTTCCTGCCTTATTCTAGATGACTGCTTTCTTGTTTCTATAAGGTACAGGTTAGGTAAAGTGCTATTGTCATCCATGTGAATTGCTAACAACTCTTGAGGACTCACTGCCATACGAAACTGAATACAGTCTGCCATGTTGCTATTTCCGCCAGCTCTTGCTACTTTAGTGCTGCATAAGCTGTTGTGCGATATCCAATCAGATTTAGCACAAGACGTTCCAAGCTTAAAGTGTCCTCCATGCAAGTTGTTGAGCATATCTTTGCTGCAAACAGGACTACATGAATGATGAGTACTGAAGTTTCATGAATATGGAGGACAAATTCAGTGGCCACGAAACAGGAGAGCTAATATTCAGAGGCTAGCCTTACAGGAAACTATGCAAGGAGTTCGCCTGTCTATACAAATCGTGTGATCACTAAAGAAGATGCCTGATGGCAGAAGACCACGATAGCAAGATGGTGTCTAGTTTGGAGCGTGTACCTTTGTTTTTGTTCTACGTTATGTAAATATTTCTACTGCATATATAAAATTTGGCCTTTCAAATAAAAAAATAATAAAAAACATGTACGCATATAATTTTCTAAATTTAAACTTTCAGCAAATCTAAAGGAAATGTCTTTCGAACAAGGTTAATCTACCAAGACTTCCCTATTTTTATTTTGGTTAAACTGAAATAAATGAGTAGTGGAAGACGTACCTGCACATTCAGCTTCAGTTTCATCGGCGATAGAACCCCAACTAGTTGAAAGTTGCGTTTGTGTAGGATCGATTTCAACATCTACCTGGTGTTTACTTATATGTCTAGCGAATGTTCGATAACCCCCACCTTATTAAAAAAAGCACATTAATTAAAATCTTTAAATTAATCTAAGATTTAAATAATTTTGAATTTTAAAATTCAAAAATTTTAAAAAATTCTTACCTTTTTTGAAGCGAAACCTCTTTTGACATAACCAACACTTCATCCAAAAGTAGTTGGCCTCTTTCCGATATGTGATTTTGTTAAAAAAATTCATGAAAAATCTAGGAGTTGCCCATTTTTTTCTCGGCCCACTCTTTAGTTTGAGACACAGGTGGGTGAAAAGGTGGACAACTACCACGACTATGAGAATAAAAGGATGGTGTTGAATATAAAATTGGTGTTACCTGCTCCTCCAATAATAGTGGTGTGTCTAAATCTCCCAACTCAAAATGAAGATGTTGCAAATTGGTAAAATCAATAATATCGTCGAAATTAGAGGATAAAGAAGAAAGAATATTTCTTTTCGACGATATTATTTTGGTAGAGTTACAAGATGAAATTTATGGCTGAATAACGGTACTAGCCATAGCGAACTGGCCGTATCCGCGATCGTTATCGTTAAGATAGCGGATGAAGGTGGCGGATCCGTTATCGCTACCGTCATTCGCTATTCCGCTATGTTGGCGGAATAGTGGTAGCGAAAATTCGCTACTTCATTTTCATACAATATGTTGGCAGTAGTGGTAGATGTAGCAAAATTCTGCTACTTAAAAAATTGCCTAAATCACTATCCTTACCATTATTTTAGCGGATTCTAAAATCCTAACCGTTACCGTTATCATTTTTGTTATTACCGCCTTTAGTGATAGCGGTAACAGTAATGGATTTTTGCCAGTTCCGCTACTCGTTATCCATCCCTAGTGAAATTCGAAAATTGCTAAATAATATGCACATGAATAAGAAATTTAAAGAGAGATAATAATAATAGAGAATAGATGAAAAATAATATGAATTGGCGCGAATGAAATGTAGGGCGAGTGATGTATTTATAGATAAAAAATTTAATTTTTAAAAAAAAAAATCCCTGGTCGAATTTTGAAAAATATTATTATTTTAATCCTTTTTTTTTAAATAATTTTTAATTTTTCATTCACTCGGAATGCAAGTTTGGTCCATCGATTTTTTTTTAAATTTTTTATTTTTGCTTTTTTAAAAAAAAATCCAGTTGGCATCATTTTTTAGGCGGAATAATTTTTAATTTTTTTATTTGATCCAATCCAATCCGATCCGGTCTTGTTAGATCCGACCGATGCTGTAGCCGCACAGCTGTAGGTTTGAGCCAATCATAATATTTTTAAATAGAGTTCGACTACAAGCTTTACTTTCAGTCATGGGCGTCGGGGGCTCGGCCTGCCCTCACCTCCACCCCATTAAATATTATTTTGTTAAAAACAATTTAAAAAAATATTAATATTTTTATTATAAGTTTTTTTTTATATATTTGTATAATTACTTTTATTAGAAATTAACTTTATAATATATTAAATAATTAATTTTTATTTATTATTATTATTATTTAAATTAATAAAATTATTATTTTTTATAACTATTAAATAAATAAATTATTTTATTATCACTACCACCTAGAGACGCCCAGGCCGGGCAAGGCTGGGCCCTTGGCCCGGCACGGCCCTCCGGGCCAACCCGCCGGTTTCCGGCGGGCCCGACCCGGTTCAGGTGCGGTTCTGGCACGGTTGGCCCTCCGGGTCAATGCATATATTTTTTTAAATTTTGTAATTTTTTTATTTTGTCATTCGTGTACCGAAAATTATATTTAAAATTTATTTTTTATATCAAATCTAAATTTATTATTTTTTTACAAAATTACAAATTTTAATAGTTGACAATTTTTTATAAATAGGGATTATATTTTATCGTTACGGTTTAAT
>JAOWBN010214488.1:0-13671 GCA_028565015.1 Pinguicula moranensis
AATGGTACGGAATATACGAATCAATCATTTGCACATTATCTGTCATCACATGGGATTAGACATCAGACTACATGTCCTTACACACCACAACAAAATGGGGTTGCAGAGAGAAAAAATCGTCACCTCCTTGAGGTTGCGAGAAGTTTGATGATATCCATGAATGTCCCAAAATATTTATGGGGACGAGCAGTTATGACAGCAGTTTATTTGATAAATCGAGTACCCTCCCGAGTACGAGTGGAAATCTCCATTTTATGTACTGACTGGCACCAGAGGAGATGTGTTGGAGTTGCGGACATTCGGTTGTGTATGCTTTGTGAAGGATAACCGACCTGGAGTCGGTAAGTTGGATCCACGAGCGGTTAAGTGTGTCTTTGTGGGATACGCGATTGATCAAAAAGGTTATATTTGCTGGAGTCTGATAGAGCGATGACCGTTTGTGAGTATGGATATTACATTCAGAGAGTTTGAGCCTTACTTAACACAAGGGGAAATCCCACCATTCGAGGACTTGACTTAGTATGGGCGAGAAGGGGAGAGTATGAATGTATGGCATAAGGGGGGAGAGTGACATGAGAAGTGAGCCACAGACAGTGACTGTAGGGGCCATTCCTTGTTCTTACCCTGCTTGAGATATAGATGATGGTGAGGAGATAAGTCTGAGTGATATTGATACTACGGAGTTGCGCTATAGATATCACAGGAGAGGCGATACTACTGATATGCGAGCACTTGTCCCATGTCCCGATACTTGATTGACTCCGACTCCGGAGATACCCGCACTATCCATTACAGATCACTCAACACCCACAGGTGACATTATTCCTTCCCACTCTTCTCCTTCTCCCTTATCGTTAAGGCGAACTACCCGTGTTAATGTCGGGGTTCCACCTGAGCGGTATGGATTCCCGTATGATATTGCTCATCATATATCTTACTCTCACATATCACCCCGCCACGTGGCCTTTATTACTTATTTGGATAGTGTCTTTGTGCCTAAATGTTGGCAGGTTGCAAAATAGGATCTAAAGTGGAAAGCTGTTATGATAGAAGAGTTGGAGGCCCTTGTAAAGAATGGAACCTGGGAACTTGTGTCACTGCCACCTAAGAAGAAGACTGTTGGATGCAAGTAGGTGTTTACTGTGAAGCAGAACCCAGAAGGAGTAGTAGAGCGATACATGGCCCGACAGGTGGCAAAGGGTTGCAGTCAGACTATGGCATTGATTATGATGAAACTGTTGCACCATAGCTGCTAACAAAGGATGAATACTATCAGGACCCAGGTCTCCATAGCTGCTAACAAAGGATGGAATTTGTATCAGCTCGATGTGAAGAATGCATTCGTCCATGGTGATCTACTTGAGGAGTTGTACATGGTCATCCCTCCCGACTTTGGCACTGCTCAGACTGCTGGAAAGGTTTGTAAGCTCAAGAAGTCCTTATATGGTCTGAAGCAAGCCCCGAGTGCATGGTTTGACAGATTCAGGAGGGCTATGGTCGGCATGGGATATCATCAGACCAATGCTGATCATACCGTCTTTCTGAGGCACGTAGGAGATCATACCACGATGGTGGAAGTCTATGTGGATGACATGATCATCACAGGTTATGATGAGAGTGAGATAACAAAGTTAAAGGTGAGACTAAGCAAAGAATTTGAGGTGAAAGACCTAGGACAAATGAGATACTTCCTCGGGATAGAGGTAGTTCAAGGACCCGAGGGGATAACCTTATGGCAGAGTAAGTATGTCCTAGATTTACTTATGGATACAGGTATGATAGGCTGCAAATCTGCCAAGGTACCAATCGAGCAGAAAGTGATTTTGAGTGCTGAAGTTGGTGAGCCAGTTGAAAGAGAAAGATATCAGAGGATGGTGGAACGACTAATTTACCTAAGCCATACCCGACCTGATATATCATTTGCTGTGAGTGTGGTGAGCAGGTATATGCATGACCTTATAAATGGTCACATAGATACAGTATACCAGATATTTAGATACTTGAAAAGTGCACCAAGAAAGGGGTTGACCTTTTAGAAGAATGGACACCTGAACATTGAAGGATTTTGTGATTTGGATTGGGCAAGTTGTGCTGATGACAGAAAATCCACATCTGGATACTGTGTTTGTAGGAGGCAATTTAGTCTCATGGAAAAGTAAGAAACAGTCAGTGGTTGCTCGTTCTACAACTGAAGCAGATTACAGAGCCATGACCCTGAGTGTTACTGAGATGATGTGGTTGATGTCTCTTCTGATTGAGTTGAAAATGAGTGAAAGAGCACATATGTATTTATGGTGTGACAACAGATCAGCAATCAACATTACAAACAATCAGCTCAACATTACAGAACCAAACATGTGGAAATTGATAGGTTCTTCATCAAAGAAAAGTTGACCAGTGGACTCCTAGAGTTGAGACATGTGACTACCAATGAGCAAATTCCTGATTGTCTCACTAAAGGCCTTAGGGCAGTAGATATGAATAAACTTTGTAAGAATGGGCTTGATCGATATCTTTCGCCCATCTTGAGGGGGGGTGTTGAAAAGTTTAGTTGCAAACTTTGACAAGTCTAGTTGCAAAGTTTGACAACTTTAGTTGCAAAGTTTGACAAGTAGTTGCAAAGTTTGACAAGGAATATATCACGTTCACATTCGTATGATTTTGTGATGTATGCCTATTTATAGGCGTGTAATTCTTTCAGTTGAATAAGAACAACACAATAGTTTCTCTCTATTTTCAATAGTTGGCCACCACTTCTCATGGATTTATGAGAGAAACCAGAGCTAACTTCAAGGATCATACAATGGCAAAGATAAATCTGGAAGCTCAAGTGGGACAGCTAGCAAAATAGTTAGCAGAAAGACCTCCAGGAACACTGTCAAGTAACACTGAGCTGAATCCCAAGGAGTAATGCCAAGCCATTACCCTGAGAAGTGGAAAGAAAGTTGCAAGTGTTCCAAAAGATACCCCCTGCCAAGAAGGAGAGCACACTAAAGACTGAAGAAATGAACCAAAGAAAAAGAAAGACCAGAAACCAGCAGTCTCATTCTCACAAAGACTGAAACAAGTGAAGTTGGATAAGCTATTTCAAAAGTTTCTTGATGTTTTTAAGAACTGCATATTTACATTCCTTTTGCAGAAACTTTGGAACAAATGCCATGCTACGTGAAGTTAATCAAGGATATTCTGCTCAACAAAAGAAAATTTGTAGACTTTGAAACTGTAGCTCTTACTGAAGAATGTAGTGCAGTTCTCTAAAAGAAATTGCCTCCAAAGTTGAAGATACAGGGAGTTTTACTATTCCCTATTCCATTGAAAATTCTACATTTGCTAGAGCTCTATGTGATTTAGGTGCAAGCATTAATCTTATGCCTCTATTCATTTTTCAGAGTCTGGGGTTAGGAGAAGCTAGACCTACAACCATATCTCTGCACCTGGCAGACAGACCAATCAAACACCCTCGAGAGATAATTGAAGATGTCTTAGTCAAAGTGGATGAATTCATCTTTCCAGCTGATTTCATTATTTTGGATTTGGAGGAAGACAAAGACATTCCAATTATTTTAGAGCGATCATTTCTAGCAACAGGAGGTGCACTAATTGATGTCCGAAGAGGAGAGCTGATCCACAGAGTTCAAGGAGAAGAAGTCAAGTTTAATGTGTTTCTAGCATTAAAACATCCAATCACCAAGAAGATTGTTGGAGCATTGAGACAACTGATCAAGTCAGTCAACCAAATTATGCATACTTAAGAAGTGATCTTGAAAATTGCATGGTCAGTATTAATCCTGAAATCCTAGAAGTGCTTGGACTTACAATTCAGCAATCACCTATATTAGTGCTCAAACCATTGTCCATACACTTAAAATATGCATTCTTAGGCAATGAAGATACTTTTCCAATGATTATTTCTAACTCTCTTTCACAACAAGAAGAGGATAGCCTGCTGCATGTGCTCAGAGATCATAAGTATGGTATAGGATGGACTTTGGCGGATATAAAGGGGATAAGCCCTTCTTCTGCATCCAAAGAATATTGTTGGAAGAAGAAAGCAAACCAGTGTTAGCATCCCAACGAAGATTAAATCCTATCATAAAAGAGGTGGTCAAGAAAGAAATTCTAAAATGGTTGGATGATAGAGTGGTTTATCCTATTTCAGACAGTAGTTGGATTAGTCCATTACAATGTGTACCCAAGAAAGGAGGCATGACAATGGAAGTCAACGAGAAGAAGGAGCTCATTCCCAAAACAACAGTAACTGAATGGAGAATCTGCATGGACTATAGAGCATTAAAAAAAGCTATAAGAAAAGATCACTACCCTCTGCTATTCATTGATAATATGCTAGATCGTCTAACAGGGAACAAATATTATTGTTACCTGAATGGATATTCTGGCTACAACCAGATTTGTATTGTACCAGACAATCAGGAGAAAACTACATTTACTTGCCCTTATGAAACATTTGCATTCCGCCGCATGCCATTTGGACTTTGAAACGCTCCAGGCACTTTTAAGAGGTATATGATATCTATTTTTCTGGCATGGTGGAGCGCATAATTGAAGTTTTCATAGATGATTTCTCTATGGTTGGATCTTTGTTTGAAGGATGCTTGAGCAATCTGAAACTGGTATTAGCAAGATGTGAAAATTCAAATCTAGTGCTCAGCTGGGAGGAATGCCATTTCATGGTACAAGAAGGAATTGTGTTGGGACACAAAGTGTCAAGTTTGGGGATAGAAGTTGATAAAGCAAAAATCGAAGTAGTAGCCAAACTGCCACCACCAACCTCTGTCAAGGGGGTTAGGAGCTTCTTGGGCCATGCTGGTTTTACAGGAGATTTATAAATGATTTTTCACACATTAAAAGGCCACTATGCAAACTTTTGGAGAAAGATTATTGCTTTGATTTTGATGAAAAGTGTATGAATAAGGCATTCGACTTCTTGAAAAGAAAATTGTCACTGCTCCTATCATTGATACACCTGACTGGACAGAGCTATTTGAATTATGTGTGATGCAAGTGACTATGCAGTGGGAGCAGTGCTAGGGCAAAGGAAAAATAGGGTATTTCACACCATTTACTATGCTAGCCGAATCTTTTTTTTTTAAAGACAAATTTCATTAAAATAAAAGAAGTCCTTACAAAGTTTGAAAGAGAAAAGACTAACTATACTAGACTACAACCACGAGCCTCAAAAGGTAGAGTGATTTTACATCAGTGATCTTATTCCTCCTCTGCTAAGCAGGTCGCTCACATCTATTATTTTGTTGCTTATCAAAGGATCGTAGCTGTCATCTTATCATCATATGGATGGTACACAGCTCACCTATGACGTTTAGAATATGAGCCGTAGGAGTCTTTACTGTCAACTTACAGTTCTATGAATTGGTACATAGCTCTGCCTACGTGCCTGAAAGCTTCCGTTGCTTGAGAGTGATGTATAACCATCAATTCCTTATGTTTAGCATCCTGGTATGCTTCTGTTTGCCCAGTCTGCACTGCCTTTTATATCTTTTGTCATGACAGATAGGTTCTAAACATGTACTTAGTTTGATCTTTTTTGTAATTTTCCAAAACAGACCGTGGCCACGAACTTCTCATTGCATCCACCAATGCTAGCAGAACCTTTAATGCTCCTGACATTAACTATGCCACTACAAAAAAGGAGCTTTTGACAGTGGTATTTGCATTCAATAAATTTAGATTATACATTTTGGGAAGTAAAATAGTGATTTATATTGACCACTCAACCATTAAATATCTCATGCTCAAACAAGATGCCAAGCCAAGGTTAATCAGATATATTCTGCTTCTACAAGAATTTGATGTGGAGATCAAGGATAAAAAGGAATCTGAAAATGTGGTAGCTAATCACCTCTCACGTTTGGAGAATCATGCTGATACTGAAATGGACAAAGGGTCAATTAATGATTCATTTACAAGTGAAAGGCTATTGACTGTTCAGAGCAGTAAAGAGCCTTGGTTCGCAGACATTGTCAGTTACCTAGCATGCAAAATCATTCCATATGGAGCATCATGACAATAGAAAAAGAGATTTTCTCACAAGTGAAATCTTGTCTATGGGATGAGCCTGTGTTCTACAAATATTGCTCAGATCAGGTGAATTGCATGTGTCCCAGAAGAAGAAATGCACTCCATGTTGACTCATTGTCATGCCCTAGAATGTGGAGGGCCTTTTGGAGGCAAGCGCATAGCAGTAAATGTACTGCAGAGTGGATTCTATCGACCTTCATTATTCAAAGATGCACACTCTTTTGTGACTACTTGTGATAGATGCCAAAGGATGAGACAAATCTCAAAAGGAGAAGAAATGCCTCAGCAGGGTATACTTGAGGTTGAAATCTTTGATGTATGGGGACGATTTCATGGGACCATTTCCCCTCTCTGTGGGGCAAAAATACATTTTGGTAGTTGTGGATTATGTCTCCAAATAGGAAGAAACAATAGCCACTCCCACTAATGACGCAACAGTGGTATTAAAATTTTTGCGAAAGAATATTTTCTCAAGGTTTGGCACCCCCAGATGCATTGTAAGTGATGGTGGATCACATTTCTGCAACAGGCTATTTGAGGCATTACTACGAACGTATGGAGTTCGTCATCGTACTGCTTTAGCATATCATCCCCAGACAAATGGCAAAGTTGAAATATCAAACAGAGAAATCAAAATGATATTGGAAATAACAGTGAGCATATCAAGAAAGGATCGGGCACTCAAGTTAGAAGATGCACTATGGGCTTACAGGACTGCCTATATGACACCAATTGGCATGTCTCTGGTGAATGAAAAGCTTTTCACTTGCATGTTGAGTTGGAAAATAAAGCTTACCGGGCCAGGCGCATACTGAAGTTCAGCATGAAGGCTGCAAGGGAAAAGAGATTGCTTCAGTTAAGTGAGCTGGACGAACTGAGGAATGATGCCTATTAGAATGCCAAAATTTACAAGGACAGGACCAAACCTTGACATGGCAAACACATATTCAGGCGCCATTGCTATCCAAGCCAAAATGTACTTTTGTTTAACTCTAGACTCAAACTGTTTGCAAGTAAGCTAAAGTCCAGATGGTCTGGACCATTCGAGATCACACAAGTATTTCCATTTAGGGCCATAAAATTGCTCATCCTGACAAAGGCACTTTCAAGGTGAATGACCAAAGGTTTAAACCGTATGATAAAGTAGGAGCTAATTCAGAGAGGCTCACTGCCTCTAACCACTAATGTAGCTACACAGTGTATAGCTAATGGCATTAAAGAAGCGCTTCTTGAGAGGCAACTCAAGGCCTTTTTGGATCCACTCAGGGATGTATCCTATCCTCAACCCTTTTCTTACTTAACTTCATCTCTTTCAATGTGCTATGCAAGCTATTAAGTTCGGGTAAGGGCAGTTATAAGTTCAAACCTGGTAGTTATTGTCTATTTTTAGTCTTAATTGCTGATTTAATTAGGTACATTTTATAGAGTCATTACAACCACTAGTCTCCCTTGATGTATCACTTATGTTAATCCAACAGACCACAAAATATATAGAGACAAGGCAACAACAACAATGTAGCATGAAACATAAAGAGTGCTTAGGATGTCCACTAGCAACCCACGTTCACCACGTCCTTATGTGTAAACAGCTACATTAACGGGTAGTTAATTTCAACTGAACACGAACAACTCAGTAACCGCTACCGTAACTGTAAGAAAATAAGAACAGGCCCCCGCAGGTTCTGATATAAATGCTTAGGTGTTGTCTAGCATCTAGACACAACTCATTTTCAAACAATGTGACAAACCCTAAATCGCATTTCTCTCAGGTCCACAACATAATCCGTCCACTACGACAGTTATTCTAGGTTTCACCACAGCAAGAGTTTTCTACAGCGTTCTGAAGTAAATAAAAGTTGAACTCGACCTCTTTACTCCATTATTCTCTAGAATCCAACAATCATGCCGCCCAAAAAGGCTAAGATTACTCAGTCTGCAGTTCCCGATAAATTTGTGAATGATATTGCTAAGAAATTCATTGATACAACTATGAGAGTGTTAGATGTTATTAGGGAGCGAGGATTTTTGTCTGGATGCATACCTATTATTAGGAAATCTGTTATGGATAGGTATTGGACACAGTTTCTGAGAACTCAGGGGGAGTACGCCCCGAATGTGGTGAGGGAGTTTTATGCTAACCTTGTTGTTATGAATGATTTCAAAGTTTATGTCAGGGGAGTCAATGTGTCGTTCAGTCCCACTAAGATAAATAAGGTGTTCAACCTCATTCACTCGGATAATGACAAGATCTCCCAATTTAATGGGGGATACCCATATTTAGCTGATGTAGCTCAATTTCTGTGTGCACCTGAGCTAATATGGAAAATATCCACTGGCCCTCGACCGCTGGAACTAGGGGTTAATAAGGCTGATTGTCACTCTAACGTCCTGATGTTTGACAAAGCCCCATGTGGCATCCAATTCTAAATCTTTGCGTTCATCGCATGCATGGTGGCAGCCTATGCATCAACTTTATCAATGTCATACCTTCCCGCTGCTTTCTTGTGATTCTCTCTTTCATTCAGTCAACGATAACAGTTTTGTGTTATGACTTGAACAAGAGTGTAAGCCTCATTATAAGACTTCTTTATGAATGTTCCATTAGCAGTTGCATCAATTCTTCTCCGATTTGTACTCTCCAAACCATTGTAAAGTGCTTGAATTTGTCTCCAATGTGGCAAACCATGGTTAGGGCAGCTCCCGAGAAAATCTTTGAAGCATTCTCATTTTTCATATAAAGACTCCATATCCAGTTGTTTGAATGAAGTTATCTCACTCAAGATTCTTGCAATCATTGAAGGTAGAAATAATTGGATTAAGAACTATTTCCTCAAGTCGTCCCTAGTAATTATGGAATCTGATGACAAAGATTGCAATCATCTCCTTGCCTTGTCTTGAAGAGAAAATGGAAAGAGCCTGAGCCGGATGGCCTCTTGACTTACACCAGCATACTTGAGTGTATCACAAATCTCCACAAATACACATACGTGAGAGTTTAGATCCTCAGTAGATGAGCCACCATATGTAGAATGTTTCTGCAACAACTGAATCGTGGCTGACTTCAACTCAAAATTATTGGCTTGGATGGCCGACCTTTGAATAGATGGAGCTTCCCCATTATCTTGAGGATGAGCAAAATCCTCCATAGGCCGATCATCCTCATTTGGCATCACAGCTAACTCACCAACAGGCATCATATTTCTTTGTTGTCTTATCACCTCTATTTGAGCTCTCATTTTTGCTCCAAAACGTTTGTTCGATATCTAGATATCCCAAGCTTGAAGTTTCACCTTCAGAAAGGTTCATGCATACCTGCAAAACACAAATAAATTGAAAGTAAAATAATTGAAATACCAAGTCCAATCTAGCTAAAAACTCATGTGGTATTGATATCATTAAAACTAAATAAATCCCTAACAATGACGCCAAAAACATTTTGATGCATTTGCAAGTGTACAAAGTTGAACAAGTAATAAAGTGATAAAAATGAGTGTCGAACCACGAGAATTGTAGATGATAAGCACCAAAATTAGTAAGCTTTAAGCAATCTGGACAAATGAACAATTAAGGGGTTGTTAAACTACTAATGTAACATGAACAAAATTAAACATAACAAGACAACGAAGCTGTTTTTGTTGTTTTTCAGTTTAACAAACGAGTTGCGATGGACAAATTCAATTGGATAAAGATATAGAACGATTGACTTCACCACTTAGTGTTATTGGAATGTTTCTTTATCAATTCAACATTTTAATTGTTTACCTAGTTGTCTACCGGATTCCCTTAATTAGTTGCTAATCTCTCTCGAGTAATAGCAACCCTATCTCAATATTTAAGCATTTATCTCTCGATCATAGCCTAAACATATCAAGAAGCATTAAACTCACGAAATCCTTACGTGGTAGCACTAACTCTATAGGTATTCTCATACTATATTAATTAAAGTTGGTTTTACCAAGTCTAGCTTAATCTTTGTCTCTCAACCTCCAATTGAATTTAGTGAACTAGCAAGAGTTGGCCAAACAAATGAAAATTAATAAGAAAGAACAATAAAACCAAACAACTTTAATAAAGTCTCAAAAAGCTAAACATTCAAAAAAAAATATCCAAGTTCACAAAGAGCTACATCATGTCCTAGAAAATGGTACTAGCTCATGCTCAAGGTACGAGCCTCACAATAACAAACACAAATTGAGTTCATAGTGCTAAGAACAACACAAATAAATGAAAACCCCATTGGGATGAGCAGTGCACTCGCCCAAAATCCTTCTTCTCCTCCAATCTTCCAAGATATCCCTTCAATTTGATGTGTCAAGTGAGTCGCCCTAAAAGGAGGCTCATGCTGCCATACTCTTTCCCTCTTTGGATTTTTCTTACCCGGGGTTTGCCAAAGAGAGGTTTTAAGGAGGTGGGGATGAGTCGCCCTCAATTTATCACCTGGAAGAGCCAGGAGTTGGCTTGTAAAAAGTACCTACTACTATGAATAAAATCAAAAATTTCGAGTAAAAAAAAGTGAGTTATGATAAATCCACCTTGGGAAGTGTATGTGTAGAAGATATTTTTAGATCAAGGGTTTGGGAGACATTTATCTCCCAAAAGCAGGGGTGCAATAGTCAGTTTAAAGCAATTTATGCAATCAAGGAATTACAATTTTCTGCCAAAAATCATGTGGCAATCTAGGCTACTGGAGTCGGGACTTGTAAATTGGGGCTACTACCTTGCACTTTTGATCATTTTTCTCTTCTCGGTTTTTTAATCATAATAATCAATCCTAAGCAAAATACGAGAAATAGGGATCGAATGCACAATTATTCCTTGAATATAAGCGGGTTTTAAGTATAAAATTCAAATATAAATTTATACAAAACCAACTTGTTAGTTCCCATAACCAATCAACTGATTATCACTGGCTATTTTACCGTTTGCTTTGAAATTTTCGTTACCCTATATTCATAATTAAACATGTAATATTACAATTCAAACATCAATCATCAGCATGTACTGAAAAGAATTAACCATGGATATCATACATTGTTGTTGGTAGATTTTAAATAACTAGTTGACTAATGCCTTCTGTTCAAATTTGCATCATTTGTTATTGTGTAGCGAGATGATTTATAAAATATTTGCAAAAAAATTAAGTTAAGAGTAACATGGTGAATGATATTTTTAAAAGAGAATTTTGGTGATCTTTTTTATTAGAGACCAACCTTTGATTTAATGGTACTAACTATTTTTTTATTACGGTACTAACTATTTTTTTTATATAGGCTATTATCGTTAATATATTGTCATTCGTGCAATGAAATAATAACTAGCACACATTTTAAAATTTGTACGAAAATATTCCAACCATGGATCAGATTAATGCTGGGTGGTTATTAAATAATAGTAAGTTAATTGAAAATAACGAGGACGAGGATGAGAACGAGAGAAAAGAGAAGAGAAGATAATAAACATTTGAAATAAATAAGTATAGTTAAGAAGAATAGCATTCTCAATCCCACCTCAACGTTCCAAGTTCCAATCAAAAAATCTAGTGGCATTTTCGTTAATAACTCTGCATTTCGATGTCAAAAGCCTGTGCTGCCTTTAAGCATATCATGATGACACATCGTTACATACATAACAACTATCATGGGCCGGTACGGTACCACAGAAGTTAGAATGGACACTGCAAACACAATCCATCCATCCATCCCGCACCATCCATACATTGATACATGTTATGTAACACATACCGAAGAGAGGAATTAATTGATTGACTTGGAGAGAGAGAGAGAGAATGAAGCGAGAAAGAAAAATTCAATCCGATCCAATGGATTTTTGACGTCCGCAATAAAACCCCTCAACACTTTCTTCTCTCTGCTCTTGTTTCTCTCTCTAGAAATTGAGCTCAGCACAACTGTTTCTTCCTACTCGTCGAAGTAGTTTGCTCGAAGATTTGAGGAAGCTATCTTTTTTTCGTGAACTCTTTCAAGTGTGAACTTTTAACCTCGAAAAATTTATCGTATTGCTGGCTTGAACTACTGTTTGGGCAAGTCTCCGCTCCTTGGTTCCGTTTCTTCTCTGGTGAATTTACATTTGTGCTTGTATTGTCAATATTTGCGATTTGTGTGATTTCTCTCTCTAGAATCTGCTCCTGCGTACGTATAGCTTGAAGTATGAGGCACAGAGAACATTATTGTCTTTTCATTTTGACCTCGGATCATCTCCTTTGTCCTTTCTCGCTAGATTTAGCTTCGGTATTTTTTTTCTTCCTCGTATTTTTTGTTCATACCGTTAATAGTTTGTAGGTCTCTTGGGGTTCAAAGATTCTAATTTTTTTTGGGTCACTACAAATAATTTATATCATAATATTCAGACAAAGAAATCCTTTTCCTTGCCACCTTTACTGGAAATGTCGTCTTGCGAGTTTTTTTTCCCTTGACCTTTTCTTATTGGCTTTCTTGAGACTTGGTTTACATTTAGCTGCCTGTTCTCTTACATAGGGAAGTAGAAATCTGACTTCAGTGGACTGTTTTACGCAGGGTTTGATAGGACAGCTTATGAAACATTGCAGCTTGAATAGCAAGGAGGGAAAACTTATGATGTTTAGTAATAAAGCAAGCTCCTTTTGTTTCAAAGACAACAATTTCCGTCTTGAACTTCTTGGAATAGCTCCTCTTATCCTCACCGATGATGTATATTTGCTGGCTTAGTTCAGACTGAACATTTTGGAAGTTCTGACCTCACTTTGCTCATTCTACACTAATAGCAAATCGTTGGTATTTCACCTTTGGTGTTTGTGGTCATGAAGTCTGTAATTTAATGTTGTCTAGAAAATTTAGTGAGTTGCATACCAAGAGTGTTTATACTAGACCCTGTTGAATTCAGCCAGAAAATGGTTCCACAAGGGCCTTCTGCTCCACTCGGTGGGACCCAGCAAGCCCCTGCTTCTCTTTTGAGATCTAATTCTGGATTGCTGGGTGGACAAGGTGGTGGGATGCCTTCTCAAAATGCATTTTCTTCTCTGGTCTCACCTCGCAGTCAGTTCACTGGAATGAATATGCTGGGTAATGTTTCTAATGTTTCATCTCTGGTCCATCAGTCATTCGGAAATGGATGTACGAATTCTGGTCTCTCTGGTCCTGGAAGCTCTCAGCGTGGAATTATTGATGGTGTGGCAGAATCTGGTCCAGTTTCTAGTGTTGGAAATGGGATGGGATTCAACACTCCTTCCTCTTCTTATATCTCATCGTCTATTGCAGCAAACTCAAATTCATCTGTGCAAGTTCAAGGACAACAGCCATTCTCAAAACCTTCCGGCAGCCAAATGTTGACAGACCAGCAACATGTTCAGCAGCTTGACTCACAGAATTATCAACATAATCAACAGCAGTTGCACCAGTTTTCTGTTCCCAGTGGTTCACAACAGCAGCAGCAATCACAGCAACAATTTCAAGCAATGCAGCCTGCTTTAGGAGGTGTGGGACCTGTGAAGATGGAACCGCAGACGACTAATGAGCAAGCATCACAACAAATACAAGCATTGAGAAACCTTGGTCCTGTAAAATTGGGCCCTGTCAAAATGGAACCGCAACATTCTGACACATCTCTGTTTTTGCATCAGCA